>JAXCGZ010002403.1:0-55000 GCA_037179515.1 Halocaridina rubra | reverse complement strand
TCAGAAGTTGGAATAAAGTTTGCTTATTAAAGTTGAACATATTTTCTCCTTGTTAATTCTCATAGCAAATATGTGGTGTGTGTGTATGCGTGTATGTGCGTGCGTGTTTCTTGCGTGTGTGTGTCTGTCTGTCTCTCTGTCTGTATGTATGTATGAATAGGTATAAGACAAGCTTGTAAATAATAGTATATATATATATATATATATATATATATATATATATATATATATATATATATATATATATATATATATATATATATATATATATAACTCATAAAGCATTACCACATTTTTACACCCAACCAATCTATCTTGTTCTCATATATTTAAAGCTTAGGGAACCGCTATATCACTATGGCTAGAATACCCGACTCTGGAGGTTACACACCCACGATTGAGCCCATGGCATCCAGCCTAACTTCCCCAGCTCCAGTCTGTCTTAATCCACCCCCATAATGGGAATTAATAGTAACACATAAAACGTGAAAAAAATAATATTTAATACTTAAGAGCTTTTAATGTCTTGCTTGTTTTTCTCCAGGTATAATGACCTCGGTTTAACGACGAAGTTTGGCATTGAGACGGAGGTCCTGCGGAATTTCTTGTGCCGTGTCTACCACTGTTACAATCAAGTCCCTTTTCACAACTTCCAACATGCTTTCTGCGTGGCTCAGATGGTAAGACGATCCGGAGGAGTAGGGGAACTTGTACCTGTCTGTCTCCATTACATGTACTTTATTTTTTTCTGTAAAATGTACATAAGATAATGGAAAGAGGAGACGATGACACTGATCCTCATTTACTGTGTTTAGTTTCTGCAATACCACTATCAAGCAAACGTACTTATGCAATTGCCACTGTCCCCCTTGTAAGGGGTGACTGAGTCAAACCGCACATTCAGCAGAAACTACGATGCATCGATCACTCCTCTTAGCTCCTTGGGGATAAAAATGTGCCACAGTTCTCCATCGCCACCCTGCTTAAGTCAACCACAGGGTAATTGAGCTAGGATCTTCTGCTGTGAGGCCCGATAGCAGCTACTGCCACTCTGTTCCTACTGAAGTACATAAATTTTCATAGTTAAGATTAGCGACCCTTAGAACATAGTTTTAGCTTAGACTGATGCCTAGCCTAACCTAACCTAACAAATTAAGAGCTCATTTAATGTCCTGGGGTCGCTAATCTTTACCTTATCCGAATATTTGTATTCTTTTTTTTTTTTTAGTTAAATGAATATAAAATTTTATTTTTAACCGAGATTCAGCATCCTACTCTTCCACGCAGGGTAGCCACAAGCGTATATATTATGGAGTGAAAACAAGAATTTTTATGTCATACCTAACTTGGCCCATTCCATTTTCTGTTCTATGGCAAGGAAAAAGCTTCAAGATTCTCTTTTGATAACATGTACGGAAAAGCTTGAATTTTAATACCTCTCTTCATCGATTAAAAAAAATCCTTCCTAAAATAGAATTTCAGCTTCATTGTCTCCCAGAAATATTGATTCTATTCTGTGAGAAGCTCATTAATCGGACGATTGACCAGCTACTCACCGTGAAGATGGGATCAGTACAGCTGGAATTAACTCATTATCATTAAGGCTGATAGCTTACCCATATACCTGTCCACCTCCCTCTCGTCTCTGTCTCCCCTAACTCCTATGATCTTGCGTCTGTCAAAAAACTTATATGTCGTAATCTTAGGGCCTAATCCTGCCATATTTATGGGTCTTCAGTACTCTGAGTATTCTTTTAGCCTATCCTTGCACCAGTGTGTATCATTCTCGTATTTCTGATTTGTCCTTAAGCTGCTACTTATTCTTCTGAATGTTTCTTTGATGTGATGGCTGGGCCCGATGAGGCCAATTTTCTATGCCCACCCCGGTGTCATACTCATAAAAAAAAATAACTCTTTACCTCTCTTACAGATGTATGGAATGGTCTGGAAATGCGGCCTGCTGGAAAAACTTGGGGACCTGGATGTGCTGATTCTCATCACATCGTGTGTTTGTCACGACCTTGATCATCCGGGATTCAATAATATTTATCAAGTAAGTCAAAGATGATAACTTCAGTGATAGAGAAAGAAACTCACAGGAAGTAATTTGTTTCTTGATTAATTAAACGCATCAAATCGTTAGTAGTATTGTGTAAATTTTATCTAGTACTTCAGAGCTGGGAAGTCAGTGACAACTTCAGTGAGAGTAAATGAAACCCATGTGAGATAATGTGTTACATAATTAAATACACATGTGGAATCGACATTGTATAATCAATCAGTAAATACATTTCTTTGCTTTATTTTTCTTTAATTAGGTGAATGTTGACACTAGATATTTTCACTGGTATCAATTATTCTGAAAATGTTTATGATTATCCATTTTGGTCATTATCCATTCGTTACTCTTTTATCAGTTCTAGTTGAAGTCTCCTGTGGGGAAGTTGTATATATACAGACCTCCTTAGCTTATTTTATTTATTTTATTGTATTCTGAAAACAGAAATTTCATTTTAACATTATAAAGAGAAATTGTTTATTTTTGCTCCAAGGGCCCCTTTTAGCACTCTTTGTGTTTTGGGGTAACATTGCGTTGTACTCTCATTGCTATTACACTTTCCCATATGAATTATATTCCTCTTCTTGTGTCTTTTATTGACTTGACCTCTGCTTAACTATTTATAAAGGAGAAGCGAAGCACTAAATTATTTAATGATATATTACTCATCCTCTAAAACCTTTAATTCCACTTTTAATTCCCTCCTTTCTAGCAAACTGCTCTTATGATATTTTGTTGCCAAATTTTCGGAATAGAAGTTGACAGATACTAATTTGCCATGAAGTTAACTTGTGCTGAATAAAATACTTAAATTATAAGTACTCTTCTTTGTTTATCGTAAATTCTCAGTGATATTTGTATATTAGATTAGTAGGTCTAGGTGTTTAAACTGAGCTTTTAATTTTTGAAAGTTACTGAATTTAATATGATATAATGTAGGACCACCTCTGTGTATTGATAAGAATATTCAGCAGACCTCTGATCAAACCCCCGCTGGGCATTAGTAAGGGCATCCAGCCTTTATTCCTCAGCACCAATATAGGTCCACCCTCATAAAGGGGACAAATAGTAACACAAAGTGGGGATTTAATGAATGTAATATATTGACAATTTAGTTTTTTAATGTTGATCTTTTTTAGATACAAAGAAACGTTTTACTAGATTGTCAGTGTGGTTTTTGTCTTTCTTATTATTTTCCAAATATTCTACTTCCTTCTGTCAGGATTCGAACCTGGGATACGTAAAACAGAAGTCCTCAGTGTAGAGCGCTGATCCACAGAGGTCCACTGTGGCTACGTGCACTTAGGTGCAGACTCCTGTTCTTTAGGACCCATGTACGAATCCCAACAGTAGGAGGTAGAAGAGGAAACATTGAAGAATGCATAATTGGAATGCATTACTCTTTCAGATTAACGCAAAGACAGAGCTAGCGCTGAGGTATAACGATATTTCACCCTTGGAAAACCATCACTGTTCAGTGGCATTTACGGTGCTGGAGAGAAAAGAATGCAACATATTCAGGTGACGTTAAATTAGAGTATTAATCACAGTCTATTTTTTTCCGATCTGCGTTAAAATGGGTTTCATATTTACTTGATACATAGGAACTGCAGCGGATCAGTGGTTAGAATACTCGACTATGGAGTTGACAGACCCGCAGTTGAGCCCACAAAAGGGAGTTAAAATTGGCTTTCGTATTTGTGTGATACGTGGCGACTGCAATATCCTGGTAGTTAGAATACTCGACTCGGGAGGTGACAGACCTGTGATTGAGCCCACCACAGGGTGATAGGAAGAGCATCCAGCCTTGATTCCCATTATTTCCACTCCCATAATGGTGATTAATAGTGACACATAAAACCCCAAACAACAATAACATTGCTATTCTAAATCTCGGGTTGGATTGAGACTGCGTGTCATAAAATTTGATTAATTGGGGCGGAGCCAGGGGGTGAGAATCCACTCCTCTTTATTTTCCTCCCATCAAAAGTCAATTTTTTTGCTTTGTCTCAGCGACCCGCCTATATAAGGGGAATTGTGGCTTTTGTCTATAGGTAGATGAATTTTTTTTTATAAAATATGTTTAGTAAGTGCTTTTGATTTCAAAAATGTATTGATAGAACACTATAGGAAAATATTACCAGAAATATTTCTCTAATTGCAGAAAAGGGGACTACAGTAACTTAGTGGTTAGAATACTTGACTCGAGAATTGACAGACCCACGATCGAGCCCACCATGGGGTGTTAGGATGGACATCCAGCCTCAATTCCTTAGCTACACTTTGTCTTGGGCTACCCTCATATTGGGGAAATAACAGGGACACTTTAAAGTTAAAAACAGACAATATAATTCCAGAAATGTATTGACAGAAGATTGCGAGAGAGTAGGAGAAGGTTGTTGCTATTTTCTCGTATTAAGTATAGCTGATATCAATTAAATTTTCATTTTAATTACAGAAATGTACCAACAGAAGACTACAAGAAGATAAGGGAAGGAATGATACGTTGTATTCTTGCGACAGACATGGCGCGCCATAATGAAATTTTATCGGATTTTCGAGAAATTATTCCCGCATTTGATTTTGCAAACAGGGCGCATGTTAACCTGGTAAGACTTGTGGTTCAAGATATAATGTTTTATTTAGTATTTATGTCTCTTTTACAGATTTTCATTGTCATTGCACGTAGATTATTTATTCCAAGAGAAGCGCTTAGAAAAAATGTATATAACTATATTGACCATGAAGGAGAATTAAATGGGCTTGAGTTGCAAGTACTTTCGATTTTGAAAATTCATCATGAAAGCCATGATGACTTCTCAAAATCAGAAGTGCTTACAGCTTATTTCTTTTGCATTTTCTTTCGAGGTCATTTATGATGACGTATACCTATATCTTAAAATTGGAACTGTGTTCAGAGAATGACAAGGATATTGGATTTGCAGAGTTGAATTTATCCACTTTCATTTGAAGTAAAAATCTTCATTTGCCTAACATTTTCATTTGTCATTTTTATACTGTCATGAAGTGTGTAATATATTTAATCTACCCAAGACGAACATGTATATATTTTAAATAATTAGTTTTCATGTCTTACTGTTTTGCCTTATTCTTGCAGCTACACATGGTTCTGATCAAAGTTGCCGATATCAGCAATGAAGCGAGACCATTGGACATTGCAGAGCCGTGGCTGGAGTGTTTAATGCAGGTAAATATATAGTTTGCAAGATTTCCTGCTCTACTTACCGTATGCATTCATTCATATGAATTTATGTATACTTGTTTAAGGGTTGTTTTCGTTATTTTCCACAACTTGGAAGCCAACTGCATTGTATTCCTTTTTCCTGGAGGCCATTTCCACCAGATACTTATTTGTGAGATGGTGGCCATACAGTATGGTGTGTTATTGTTTTGAACTAGAACTGACATACTGGTTGGCTCACGCTAAAATAGAAAGAGAGCTCTTTGCTCCTCAGTGGATCATCTTTTGCCATGATGGAAGCTCTAAATAGATACTCCTTTCACTGTTTTAGGTGGAGAATTCATCAAAAAGTACTTATTTGTAAGCTACATTGGTACATTTTTTTATCTTGTAAGTCTGATCATTGTAAACAGTTATTGTATTATATTCTTGTGTACATATTTGCAGTTAGCATGCAGGTATTTGGATTTTGTAAAGATGAGTAAAGCCAAGACCCCCATATAAAGTGAAATAACCCTGTAAATTGTTAGGTTAGCATGGGTTAGCTTATGTTAGGTTTGACTGAATATGATCTGGTTAGGTAAAGTGACTTGCCTAGTAAATATGAATAATTCTAGAGCACCCTAGCAATACTCTTCTAGCAAGTTGTGTATAAACCTGAATAGTATGTTAAGGAGATATGGAATTAATTTTACTTTTTATTTGTACAAGTCATTCTCAAAGCTTTCTAGCTATCCAAAGCACTAATTTTGATTTAAATATACATACTGTATGTCCTTAAAGCAAGACCGAGAACAAGTTTAAATTACGCATACATTTCACCTGAATTTCACCCAGCAGAAGCTGCTTAAGCTTAGCCAGGAACTAATTCACAAGAAAAAAAATTATTCAGTCTTTTTTATATTAAACCAAGCTCTGAACTCTTATTGAATTTAATGTATAATTCTTCCAGGAATTTTTTAACCAAAGTGATCTAGAAAAGCTCGAAGGTCTCCCAGTGTCGCCTTTCATGGACCGAGAAAAAGTGACCAAGCCATCTTCTCAGTGTTCATTTATTGGATTTGTTCTCCTGCCTCTTTTTGAAGCCCTTGGGAAAGTCCTTCCAGAGTTGGAGGTATGTCAGACTAAATTATTCATTTTCTTGGCTTTTGACTGTTTTTGTTATTGTTCCTTAAGCTGCCTGGCCAAGCAGCCCCAAGTCCCTAAGGAAGGCTATTGTTAATCCAAGACTTTCCCACAGAACTCTTAGGGCGTGTATGTTGTGTTGTTGGCGTATGTGGTTGTAAGCTTATAATTATGTAAGACTATATGGTTTGAGACCAAAACTTTTAACTACATACACAGTTTTTCATTGTAACTTTAGATACTCATTATGTGTTCTTATAATATTTGAATATATTTCCTGCAAGAAGGTCTTGTAAGAGATTGACAGCAGTAATATATGGCAAAAGGGTACACGCAAAAGTGAAAGGTAAAATTTACAAGACAGTAGTAAGACCAGCTATGATGTATGGCTTGGAGACAGTCCCACTCACAAAAAGACAGGTGGCAGAGTTGAAAATTCTGCATTTTTCTTTTGACGTGACAACGATAGAGAGGATAAGGAATGAGTATATTAGAGGGACAGCGAAGGTAGTACGGTTTGGGAACATGGTGAAGTAGGTGAGAGTGATATGATTTTGGCAATTTCTGAAGAGGGATGATGGGTACGTTGGGAGAAAGAGATTGAAATGGAAGTGCCAGGCAGTCGAGGAGAGGTAGGCCAAAGAGAAGGTTTATGAATGTGGTGAGAGAGGACATGAATTTATGTAGTGTGATGGAGTAGGACTCAGAATACAGGGCTACATGGAGACTGGTGATACACTTTTGTGACCCTTACGGGAGAGTCTAAATATGAGATTAAGTTGTTGTACTCACTATTTAATTCCAAATGCCACAAAAATGAATTTCCTTCATGTTAGAATATCTTCCTAACCAGGTGCTTGTATGTATATATAGAATGGTCCCAAATAGGTCAAGATCTTCCATTAGTATTGACTGAATAAGGCAATGGTATATCACTCAGGTCTATAAAAATGTAATGGAGTTTCTCACTAAAATACAGTATATATGATCCAAGGAATTTGCTATCATTATTAGTATGGCTGTCTCTACTTCACTTGTAATATATGTGTGTGAGAAAGTAATCTTACAAATTAACATTGACAGATATAATCTCATAACATATATGAGGTTGCATTTGTTCTTAGGCAGTTACAATGATTTGTTTCTGAGTGTGTAAATATACTTTATACCTGGTAAAAAAAATTTATATTTCAAGAGAAGTAGATAAAGCTATCATTTTTATCTAGGTACATGATCAGCAAGTATTATTAATTTTCTAAATTGTGTTTATAGATCTCATTTTCGTTTCAGGACTTAATCATTCAACCAGTCAAATACGCTTTGGATCACTATAAGCGTTTGAATGAATCTACTAAGAAGGCTTCAGACGAGATTGAGTTACCCGAGGTCATCGAAGAAGAGGACCAACCAGAGAGACCAACTAGTCAGCTATCGCACGATATGACAAAGCGTGTCATAATGAAAACTGAGAGCTCTTTGAGCCTGAAGAGTCGAGCATCATCTAGAGGCTCATTTTATCGTTCAAGCACTATAGATTGTGGTGATGTTGAATTAGAGGATGTGGATTTGACTGAGACTGAGGTGGAAGTAAGTGAAAGAACATCTAGATTTAAGATTGCTACCGATGTTCATAAATCGCAGTCGAGGCGAAACAGTACCGAACGTCGTAATAGTGTCGGTGGTAGGTCAAGCTGTGAACGAACTATGTCCCCCAAATCGCTCGAAGATCGTCTTTTACCTCATGTCGAAGCAGCCACTGAGCCGGATGAGGAGAATGCTACTGCAGTTAAAGGAGACAAAGAAACTTCCATTCTAACTCGTCTCAGAATCTTTTCCGAGCGTCTCTCCTCTATGGATCGGGATAGAAATGTCAATGGCTCGGCTCCAATTGGAAAAAGTAGCGCAAGACACAAGGAGGGATCTCTTCAGGGTGTGCTCAAACGAACTAGAAGTAAATCTGAACCAGGGAAGGGTCGCTCTCATAGAACGTTTCATATTTCAAGACCTAAAATTAGTTTTGGCATCAGTTCACAAAAGCAGCAAAGTGAAGAAAATATGTTGAGTGCGAGTGAGAGAGAGTCACCCAAAAGTAAATATAAAGAATCCTCATCTAGTGTTATTGTTTCTCCTGTTGAAATCAAAACTTCTACCTCTTTTGAACTCTTAGAGCCCAAGAGAAAGCAGTTTATGTGCTCCAATGCTCAGCCATCACCGACTTTGTCGGAAAAAAGCGCATTATCTTCTAATTCCTTCCTTAAGCACAAAGGTTTCAGTTTATCACTGGACATGCTTCCACGCAGAAATGGCCGGTCCAAAAAGTCGGACAGGGTTGGTATGAATACGCCCGAAAATACTCCAGCTGGATCTCAAGACGACCTCCTTGCAGAGGCTGGAGAATCTAAAGCAGATGGCTCCCAGACAATAACAAAGCAACCTCCCACGCTCAATAGAAACAGAGGTTTCAAAGCTTTATCTTATGAATCTCCTAAGAACTCTAAAAAGAAACATGAATCTGGTAGGTCTCTTCTGTTCAAATCCTTCTCTTTTAGGAAAAAATCGCCCTCAAAAGATGATATGTTGAAGCACAAAGATGCTGACACCCAGGATCCCAGCGAGGAAAAATTATGACGTGTGGTAACCTGTTCGTGCATTTGAGTAATGATGTGACCGCAAATATGAGCCACTGTGGAGATATCTAATAGCCACCCAGCTTATACATAAACAGAAACTTGACCTCAGATGTAAACTACTAATTTCTCTCATATCATCATATCTGTATGTATATGTGGGTTACAAAATTTTTTCCTTTCAAAAAATCTTTATTTTTACTTTCAGAAAATGACCTTTTTGAAGTTCCATAGAGAGATATATGTGGTAGGCAAGGAGGAATTGTCACCAAGATGAAATTAAGGAACGCTTTTACACTTGCTAAGTCATTCAAATGATATGAGTATATCAAAGCAAATGTAGTATACCTTTATTTCATCATTATGGTATTTGAATCAGGTAATATATAACACCATTAGACATTGAAAGTGTTGATGATAGAGTGAGTCTTCCTCAGTGGAATAAATAATCCTTCCTTCCATGCTTTTGAGCAATTAGAGGCTCTCTAAGTAGGAAAAAAGCTTTTGAATTACTAGAGTCAATTGGTTTTTCTAGCTCCTGCAAAGAAAGCATGTATCACTTTGAGAGCTGGGTATGCCATCTTGCCTCAGGTATATACATATATACAGTATACTGAACATTGACTGCTTGTTATGTTTTGATAATATAGCTGTGACGCTGTGAAAAAATGTATAGATGATATATATATTTGTTGGTATGTTCACAGTTGCTATTTTATCGTCAGATGGTACGTCAGGCAGCCTTAGTTAAATAAGATATTTATTTTTACCTTCGTTATTATAGACAGATACTAGCATTTATATGTCCTCTTCAGGAACCCTTCAAGTACAATATTTTTATTTCTAGCTTTTAATGATGATATTATGAGAGGTTTATGGCTTAGTGTCCTAGAACAGGCTCAAGTTCAATGTTAATTCACCGGTTACTCCCAGAGGAGCCAGTTATGGTCAATTCATATAATTGTTTAATGATATATGTAGTAATATATATAATGCTATTAATTTACCAAGATCATTAGTCTAGTCTGTGGTATTGTTTTATAGTCCATTTATAATGTTGCAAAAGAAAATATATTTATGAAAATAATATAGATCTCTTGGATAATTTTCTTCTCATTCACCACTGGGCGCTTTGCTGTGTGTTATTTTTTCACTATTTCTTTATAGTATGGTATATTTATTTTTTGAAACTCAGACCTACCAGACATTGAAGCCATGACTTGTTCCGTTGGCGATTCTGTGCCACGTACAATAGTTTAGGATTTAATCAATGTGCCAAAAAGAAATGTAATTTCTACCTAAAATATATCAGTATTTTTCCAAGCCTTTTTGGATACCTTGTACAGTCAACCTTAAATATAGAAAGACAGAGGTGTTTATAAAAAGTTGAGAAATGTGTTTATATGTGATTAATATAATAGGATTACCCCAAGAACTAGAGTTCTATGTTTAGTTAGAACGCTTTCAGATGTCCTCTTTATTCCTAACAGGATTTTTAGAAAATATTTTTATTAAAGAAATATGCATTGTACATAAACCGAATATGTATCTTGTTTAACTATTATTGATATCTTTATTTTCTGTACCAAAGATTATTTTGAGGCTGATTTTCTTGTACTCTTCTTGTGAATGGAACCCACAGGATTTTCGATAATTTTGTGGTGTTAGTTGCTTGTATGTGTGAATTTCTTAGACAAAATAGGATGTGCAGTATGTGTACAGTATTTAGATGCTGCGCACGGTGTTGTCATGAATTGTGGTACAGTACTTCGGGTGATTACAGAGTGCTCAAATGATCTCTCGACTCTTTTATATTAGTTGGTAATGAACCTTCCTGAATGGAGGAGGTTACTTTCTCCCTATATCAGCTACCCTAAACTCCGTTTTAATGAAATTTCCTTAATAGGATGCTGTAGTTGACAATAGAAAGAATTATTGTTACCATATATTTGTTACCATATTTGATTTAGTTCTCTTACAATAATAACCTTCGTTTTATGTATCACTGTTAGTACCGATAATGGGGGTTGACAGAGGTTGGAGATGGGGAATTAAGGCTGGTTGCCAATCTTAACACCCCGTGGTAGTGTTGATTGCGGGTCTGATATCTTCCAAGTCGAGTATTAAGTGCTTTTACAATAATTTATAAAATTGAATTAAAGGTACTGAACATACAGTAATATTAGAAAATTCCTTGACATTAATATTCAATGTATTGATAACATGGAAATTCTAATTAAGACATAAACTCTACTTGGATTTATATCTCATTATTACCAGAAATTTGTGAAAGTCATTGAAGTAGATTTTGGTAATAATGTTTTTGCTTACAATGTGCTTAGTGGCAAATCAGAAATTCTCTTTAGATATAAATTCATTTGATTCCTCTTGTTTTAATTAAAAGCAGTGTATTAAAAGTATTGAAATAGATTTGTTTTTAAATTTGATTTCTCAATCACTGAGTAAAAGAGGGGACTGCCATAACAGCGGTTCAAAGTCATGACTCGGGTGGGTAACATAATCGCATTTAGTCCACCATGAGGCGATAGGAAGAGCATCCAGCCTTAATACCCCTGCTCCAGTCTTTCTCCCTTAATAAGGACTAATAGTGACAAAAAATATAGAATAAAAATCAATAATTATGAGAAATGTATTAAAAATATAATGCAGTGACTTGAATGGAAATGCACTTTAGATATAATTTAAAGGAATTTTTGATACTTAATCTACTAATTTCTTTTATTGAAAACTTTGTTTGCATTTTGTATCTCAGTGACAAGAGTTTTCATGTTCTCACATCGTTTTATGTGTCACTATTATAAAGGGGAAGACAGACACACTCTAGCAGGAGATCTAAGAGTGGAGGACCTTCCTAATGCCCAGCGCTGGGCTCAATCATGGGCCTGTCAACTCCTGAGTCAAATATTTTAACCACTCGGCTATTGTGGTCCCCAGTTTGAACTCGATTGACCTGTATATATAAAAAAAATTACTATTTCAGTGAATTACATACAGGTATGAACAGTTTTTCGAGATATATGTATCTTCAGTGCATTGGATACAAACTCTACTGTTAACAAGGTAAGTTTAGTTTGCCATATTCAATTTTATTAAAGATATGTGTCTTTTTCTTTGTGAACTATATAATTTATCTTTTGTAAACTGTTATTTACCACTTCAAAGAGCAGTCTTAGGTAGGAAAAACAGAGCATTCTGTATGATTTTAAAGTCCTAACACTTCTCTTGATCTGGGTTTAGGACCAGTATATTTTCATTCATAATTTGTGCATATGATAGTTTTCACCGAAGAATGTTGCATTGTTTTATAGTTTATGTCTCTTCTAAGGAATTTCATGCTTTATATAATTTCAATAGTTAAACAGCATCAGTGATGTGGTATGGTGTAGAATATTTTTTCATTTGTGATATGGCATTCTGTAGAATATTTTTACATTGGTGATGTAGTATTCTGTAGAAAATATTCATTAGTGATGTATTCTGTAGAATATTTTTATAAGTGATGTAGTATTCTTAAGAATCTTTTTATTAGTGATGTGGTATTCTGTAGAATATTTTTTCATTTGCGATATGGAATTCTGTAGAATATTTTTTAATTGGTGATGTAGTATTCTGTAGAATATTTTCATTTGTGATTATTCTGTAGAATATTTTCATTAGTGATGTAGTATTCTATAGAATCTTTTCATTAGTGATGTGGTATTCTGTAGAATATTTTTTCATTTGTGATATGGAATACTGTAGAATATTTTTTTCACTGGTGATGTAGTATTCTGTAGAATATTTTCATGAGTGATATGGTATTCTGTAGAATATAATTTTCGTGCATATTTTATGTACTTCTTTATTTATAATACAATTATATCAAAGTAATTTCCAACATGACTAAGCATTTTCAATTATTGAATATAACTATACAGTACTATAGTTAGGAATATTATTTATTTAACATAAATAGTCACTTATTATTCAAATGAGTATAGAAATCTGTTCTGTATCAAAGAATCAATTTGTGCCATGTCCTTTATTGTGAACCTAATCTTATAAACTTTATTTTTGATCTGGTAAAGATTAACAACCCCCAGTTCAATAACTAACCTTTAAATTGTTAGGTCAGTTTATTTAGGTTAGGTTTGTATTGGTTACGTTAGGCATGAACCTAACCTAACCCAGCGCAACTTAATATGCTGGGGGTCGCTAATCTTTACCTGATCTTATATTTATTCCACATCAACCTTTAGAAAGTAATTCTTAAGTGATGTAGAAAAAGATTGCAAAGTCAACTTGTGTGTCGAAACAAATACAGTATCCTCTTTTTATGTGTATCTATTATTCCCCATTATGGGGTTGGACACAGACAGATTGGTGCTGGGGAATATAGGCTGTATGCCCCTTCTGTCACCCCACATTTCAGTTCTATCATTACCCTAGTCGAGTATTCTAACTTCTACAGTACCTCTTTCCCCTTGTACAATAAATTAGACAATACTGTATTTAATTGTGATTTGAAATGCCAAATCCAGTAAACTTCGAGGAGTCATTGCTTATTTCAACAGAAATTGTTTATTTACTGGATATGATTCTTGTGTTATATTCTAAAAGAAGTCAGTGAGTATATGCTACACTGTTAAAATTCCTGGTACCGTAATTTGGTGTATGTATTTCATGCTGTTAGAATGAATGTTAAATGTGATGAATGTGATGTCCTGTGGTGATTCATCACAAGAAGTAAAAATGTCACTCTGAGCCCTTGAAAAAAAAAAGAAAAAAAAAAGAACGAAGTATGAAAAAGCTAGCCAAGGCCATTGCTTGTCTGACTCAAATGCCAGTTGTTAAGTTTAACCTAATATTTGTATCTTAGATGTTATAGATGTGCTATAAATTTTATGTGAAATCCAAGGCATATAAATAGAGTATTTAGTGAAGATAATTATGTCCTACTGTGTGTTAATAGCTGCAAAATTTAATTTATTTGTATATAGTACTTCCTGGTTTTAAGGGTTGTGTTATAATAGTAATGGTGACTGTGATAGACTAATAATCCGTTGTACTTACGGCATGACCTTGGCTAGGGTAGTATTGCCAGGCAAGAACTTCAGTCTCAAATTATTTTCTATGACCAAATGTACCCTTATAGATTGTACAGCTGTGTAAAAAAAATATATATAAATAATATATGTTTTCTTATTTCTTGTACTTATCTCTGCCTAGATTTTAATTACTGAGTATGGAGGATATTTTTTTTTTTACTTTTTCAAGAACAATTGGATTTTTTTTGTTTGTTTTTTTTGCTATAAATCCATTTAGCACTTAATATTAGAATGTGAAACTATTACTCCACCAACGTTTTTTCATGTCCACATACATTGTGGCTGACCCAAGCAGGGGCTAAATATGTGTGCTTTGACTCGGCCATTCCTTTATAAGGGGGATTCCAAAAATTGTGTATGTATGTATGTATTTGCTTTTATGCAAGTTAATACTTACTAAAATAACTAATATGGAGAATATATATCAGTGAAGTTTTTGCTTTTTTATGGATGAGTTTCGTTGTTTGCTATTGTTCTCTAAACTGCCTAGCAATATAGCCTCGAGGGCCACTGACGATTCTGAGCATTCTCTTAAAGCTCTGAGGGAGTGTATGACGTGTTGATGGCATATGTGGGTGAGAGCCGAGCAGTCTTCCATTATGTATTAACTGGGTTGCTCTGGGTCTCTGGCTAGAACAAGTCTTCAAAAAATGACAGCCAGAGGTTCATATATTAGTGATGAAAAAAATTGTGTGATTGTGTTGAGCTAATTACCTGTTGTATTGCAAACTGTCCAGCAGGGGGCCTTGGCAAGCACTAAAATTGAAAAAGTGTCAAAGTTTGCTTCATCAAAATGGATGTTTTCAAGCAGACAGTAAAACAAGATGACCATTCTGCAGCTTAGACTGAAGATACTCCACACACACGGGTAATAGTTCGCAAATGTTCCACTTAGTGGTCAGTACCTCTTTTTATGTGTTTCTATTAACCCCCATTATGGGGCTGGACACAGATAGTGTGTTAATGGGGAATTTAAGGCTGGATACCCATGGTGTGCTCGATTGGGGGTCTGTCAACTATTAACTTGAGCATTTAATCCACGTGGCCACCGAGGTCCCCATTTTGTACCAGTCATGTTAAACTGACACTTTATTACCGTATTGAAAACTATTTTAAAAACTTTAACGGGAACTAGTAGCAAGATATAATTTACATAATGTGAGACTTTTAACAACTCCATAGCTCGGAGGATCAGCTTTTGGCTTGACTCCTAAATGAATTGAATACAGTAGCTTTGTTTCTCTTGCTAATTTAACACGCTAAATGAGTTGTAAAGATCTCCAATTTAACACCCTGAACTGGTTTGTGTAGTATTATTTCTCCAGAATCTCCCTCAGATAGTATGGCGACTCCTGTTAACTCATTGGTTTAAGTGAGTACAGTATTTCGTTGGAAGCCTGAAATTTTATGCTACAATTTTTTCTCATACATTTTTTATTATAATAGAGCGTAAAGTTATTATCGTATTTTATATTACAACTGTAACTTCTTATTCAAATACGTTATCATAATTAGTATATTACATGGTTAATCTGGCAGATTAGTAATTAACCTGGTTGTGTATTATTTTATTATGAAAAGGCCCAAGTCCCGTCTAAATTAAAACTCGTTTTCCTTTATGATATTGATAATTATTCCTATCACAATTACATATTCATAATATTATTTAAGTGATTATATCAATTGTTAATTACTCCAAAGTATATTTAAATTATTTTCCTCTAGTCTATAGCATGCCTGTATATGAACCTACTAAACACTGGTTATAAATATAATTACAATCAGTTAGCCAGTTGGCGTCATCGTTAGATACACTGGGAAAATAGCAAAATGCGAACACCTCACCGCTTTGGAGTACTCTTATTCATCTTCAGAGGTAAATTACATATAAATATTTTGTGTAAATGCCGTATGATGCTCTCTGGTTATTTATATTTTCCTTATACAAGTATTGTACACGTCATTTTCAAGGTCCAAGCATTTTATTGGCTGTGGAGTGTGGATATTTCCGTGCCATATTTAGGCACCTATAAGATATCTGGTCGTGGCAAGTAAATTTTAATAATATTGATAGTAAAAAAAAAGTCGAAAAAATGTTCATTCGATTAATACCATCATATTTGACTTGATTTTTTTTTTTACCTGGGTGGAAAAAAGTTACGTTCACATATTTCGTTTTATTAAAAATGGTGTTAACTTATTAACCTAACCTTGCTTAAAAACCAATAGTTAATTCTGTAATGTTTCCTTCCCATTTCCTGTTACGAAAAACCTCATGAAAATGTATTGTCAGGATTGTTTGGGTTAAGGTTAGATCAACCAAAGTTAAGCAATCAGTTGACAAGTGAAATTATTTACATTTTAGTTCTGAAAACTTTTTCCATCGATTTGTATTTTCAATTAAGGGTGTACAAGTTAGCGTTTACTTAGAACCTAGTGTGTTTTTTTAGTATTAAACTAGAATGGGGTTCATTTCTTAACCTAACCTAGCCTTGAAGGATATTGTAAGGAAGAGTAAGCCAAGGGTGCACTAAAGTTAGGTTAGATTATGGGCTTATGTAACATTACGTGAGGTTCGAGGGTTACTCAACCTTACTTGATCAGTCAAGAAAACAACAATTAGTTCAAAAAATTTAAGTAAACAAATTGTGGATGTATTATGCTTTGATTATGGCTATAAATGACATACTGCAAAGTGTTGTTGCAATTTTCTCCTCACCTAACCAGAATCATATCATTGGACAATTCTTCATGTTGGAGAATGTATGGGGTAATTGCTTGCTGGGGTAGTTATCTGGGGCTATTGTCCAGAAAACAGTTCTCTAGATTTTTTCCTTATGTACGGTAACTACAGCTGGTGACATATAGTAATGTAGTTAATAATACGTTTTTTCGGGAAGACCAAATTTTACCCTTTTCTCTCCTAAAAATTTGAACAGTGTGTAATAGTTTAGTTTTACAAGAATAAAAACTCTAGGTATATGCCAGTAGCCTGCAGTCTCTTGTTACTAATCAGTATTTACACTGACCTATTTATATTGACAAAGTTAAGAAATGCAGGGACGGTGATCGCACTAGGAGGGGATTATGCATAATTTGAAGCATTTTAGGTTACCTAATTTAAAAGAATCTTCGCAAGTATTTTGAAAATATATTTTTTATGGATTGTAGATATTTTATTGGTGCTACTTCTGCTTGTTATTTACAAGGAAATATCTACTAGGTTAGGAAGTAGATTCATGACGCTTAGATAGCAAGTGGAAGTGGCACCAATTTATTCTCTATGAAAACTTGGGCATCTGTAAAGTGCTATAAAAATCATAGCTATATATTGTCGAAAAATTCTTTATAATTGGTAGTTTTTAAGTCGTAGATGAATGCTCAGACCAGGAATACTATCTGTAGGTATTGGTCTTCTAAAGTTAGTCTCCCAAAAGACACAAAAGAAGCTGCATCTATGAACGAATTGCTAGTATGAGCAATTATTTTATTGTGTATAAATACTAAGAAATGTAGATAAAACTGATCTACCACTACCCAGTATACGCTTCTCTCACTGTATTTCATACGACGTTTTTCTTCCTCAAATTCTACCGGCTGATCCTTGGTTCAACCCTTTTATCTCTTCCGATAGTACAAATACTTGCTCTATATAACACCTGTTGGTTTCTGGTATTGATAGAGATAATCCAAAAACACTTATTTTGTTGTCTTCAGACAGATCTTTTTCTTTTGGAATGCAGTAACTTTTTTCCTGAATATCTTAATTGCCTCATGCTTTTCAATGAAGATTCTTTTTTTGTAGATTAAACACAGACGTTTGTGACTTACATATATAATATTGCTGTAAATTCAAGATGCAAACAGTTCTTTAACATGCTTTTTATGCCCTGACATATGAAGAAAAGAAGGACTTATAATTCGATAATGTATATTGTTTTTGCCATAATCTCTACATTATCACAAAATGCGTACAAAATAAGAATATGAACTTGACAACAATAAATTCCAACTATGTTTAAACTTATTATTGTCAAATATTAGCTGAATAGCACCATAATATTACTCTGCATAGCTCCATATAAATATATTGAGTAATTAAATTCAAAATTTGCCATATTCAATGTAGAAGTATAATGTACTTATCGTATATGACAAGAGATCTCGTTATTGCCAGTCTGACATATTTTGACAAGGACGAAATATCCTTTCAAAATATTACCATATAATATATTGCTTTAAACTATTATTCTCATCCATTCCGACTTTCTCTGAGCCTTCCTAAGGCAGAGACCAGTATTTTTTTTGCTAATCATCGGTCCTACAACCCCACTCACAGCATCTCAGTAACAAGCTAGACATATCAAAATTACTTTTCTCCATTTTTCTTATTTAATTTGTCTAGGATTGCAATATTTTTGGAAAAAAAAGTTGCCAGCAAAGAGGTTAATATATTCCTTAAGTAGTCGGTAGTAGATTTTTTTCTAATAGCACAGGAAAGATATATAAAACACAGATGATATGGACATGACAGAAACTGATTTTTAATTTGTTAAATATCACTTCCTTTACATTACTTTGGAGTTTAAACTGGTATCAGAAATTACGGAAGCACTGGTTAGAGCTAATGGGCCAACCACATCTCTGAAAGTGGAATAAGGGTTTCACACTATGCCCTAGTTAATTGCTTACAGATATGCATATAATTCAACTCCATTAAGTAAACTATCAAGAATTGAGGTATGCCATATCTGAGTTCAAATTGTATACAGTTTCAAAATTCGAAGCCTCTGCTTTGAACTACAATGAGACTACATACAATTCTGTGATAAAAATGAGTTGTTCTAGTAATAACTTTTCTTGATTCCTAAATAAATTCAAGTGGTAGGCCCTTTTAATAAATTCATATTTATGAATGGTAATACGTACCACTAAGCAAGGATTATGTGAACTACTCTACAAGAACAGTATGCTGACATTACGTTATCTGATACAGACATATAATACAAAAAATTAAAAGCAATCAATAGTGCTGTCATAAATTCACTGTGAGGGAGACAGGGATGGTTGATAATAACAGACATAACTACATAACCAAATTTTGTTTTCCACTTATGATGCAAGACACTTGCTCGTAATATTACTATTGCAATGATTTTACATTTTGCTTGTAACAGAACACTAAACAGTGAAAACATATTGGATACATAACTCAGTCGGTTCAATTCAACCATAAAATAAGTCATACTTATAAATAATAAACGTCCAAAGCAATCAAACATTAAACAATATTCCTAAACTAAAGTTTCAGATCGTATACCAAGGTATTACCGGTTATTACTAACTTAGATTTCGAACTTATGAATTAAAAATAGAACTTTAGCATTCTAGGGCTGGCTACTCATGCACTGAAAACCCTCCTTCATTTTACTTCATTTCACAAATAAATAAACCTTAGTTCTATGTGTTGCAATTAGGCCTCTATATGGGAGTGGACAAAGACAGACTGGAGCTAGGGGATCAAAGCTGGCTGGATGCCCATCCTAACGGCCCATGAAAAGAACTTGCTTCAAGTAATTCTCAATCTGCCCCCAAAAAATTGTTTTGCAAGAGTTGTCTCAGAAACGGTCTTCCAAGTTTGAACAAAGATGTAGGTAACTCATATTTTTAACATTCCTTTTGAGAAGTTCAAAGCTGCAGGTATGTCTACGAGACAATCCTCGTTTTATGTCACTGCTAGTCCTCTTTATGGGGATGAATAAAGACAGTGTGTGGCTGGAGTATTAAGGCTGGATAACCTTCCTAACGACCTATGGTGGGTTTGATTGTGGGTCTGTCAACTCCCTAGTCGATTATTATAACCAGACTACCCTGATTCCTGCATGCATATACACCTAAGTTTAAGTATTACTGGTATGTACATATGTTTCAAAATCGAACACATGGATTATGGAAAACAAGAAAAGCTACCATACACTCATACAGAGAAATTAATACACATATACAGCAGCAAGATATCACTGTTACATGAATATCTTTATTTTACATTGCAAAAAGAGATTACCTAATACATGGAGGATTTTCTTAAAAATCTATAAACGTAACAAAAATTTACTGCGTATAATTGCTGTAAAGTAATAAAACACTGTGCAAACAACACTGCAGTCATCTCTAATGAAAAGAATATATATTTTGTATCAAATTCTCATCTGTTTATTGTTACAACCAGTCATGTGGTCCCATTTAAGCATAAAAAATTTTGTGATATGTACTTTTCAGAACTTGGTAACAGCCATGATATATAGTACTGATAACCCGTAATTATTGAAGTGTCATGCAAGCTCATCACAGATAAGCTTCATGATATAATAATGCCAAAAAAAATTGTATCTTGAAAAGAAAAGTAACCTCAAGGTAATGTAAAGTTATTCATATTTACAAGGAAAGTTATCTGATGTAACATAACGTAATGCTGCGTAACGTAACTTTAACGTAACATAGCCTAATGTGATGTAATGTAACCTATCATTACCTAGTGTAACCTAAGCTAACCTAAATCTAACCTGACCAGACAATTTACTGTGTTATTTAAATTCTGGGGTTACCCATCTTTACAAAATATAAAAAATTAACAAATAATGAATATAATTATTTAAAAAATTAATGATTACATGCATTTCATAATCTACTTATTTCTGTGGTGTCATCATTTTCAGTTATTACTGGGGTGTCTGTTACAGTACTTTCCTCCATTATTTTTTCTGAGGTCTCCAGTGGCACAGGGTGTTTTTCAAAATAAGTCTGGAAAAGAAAATTCAAGAGCATGAATTAGTGACTACTAAAGCTTACGGGATTCTAATGAAAGGCAGAGGCAAAGGATGATGATAGCACTAAAGTCCAACTACATACCTACCATACAGCCTGGTCCCAAGCCCCCTCTCCATTCACCTGGACCCAGTGACTGCAAGGCACTGGATGAATAATCAGGTAGACCGATAGGCAATAACCGACCCCCCCATTAATTGCCCAATTTGATCGGTAATGACCAGAGACAGTAAAAGCTAATCTAACCCCGGGCCAGTATATTACCAGTCACAGTCGCTACCACTGCACCACAATGTTTTATCATATAATATGTGCTGACTAGATTATAATCTATATGGGAATACAGGTATCTAATTTGAAAGGGATTCATGTCAATCCATGATCTCATCCAGAAGTAATTCAAAGCATGGAATAACATGGTCCATTATCTGTATGCTTGCCGTTTGGTCACTATTAATCCCCATTTTGGGGGTGGACACAGACAAGTTGGAACAGGAGAATCAAACTGGATGCCCCTCCTAATGACCAACGGTGGGCTTCATCATGGGTCTGTCACATCCCAAGTCAAGTGCTATAACTACTGTGCTACTGCTGTCCCTGTCATATACCTGTACAGCGTACAGTTACGTTTCATTTGTCACTATTAATTCCCCATTATGGGGTGAATCAATACAGGTTGGACCTGGGGAACGAAGTCTGGATGAATGTCCATTCTAATGCACCGCTGAAGTTTTGATTACATGTCAAGCACTACCCAAACTAATTGCTCTAACCACTGAGTTACTGCAGTCTTCATCCATTATTTACGATCTGTATAAAGATTTTTCAAATACAATATACCACAACTACTGCTGTATTGAAATTTGTTCTACCATCTGGCAGAAATATAAATTTGTAGTTATTCACAGCTATTTTGTCCATGATTAGCAAACTCAGTAGTGTTTCCTCACTTTCGAAGTGTGTTACTGTACTTTGAACAGTTTAGTCTGAGGGGTCTATGAGTTGACCAAACTTTCGTGTCTGGCACGCACCGAAATGAAAAGAAGAAAGATCTATTGATAAATGTCAAGGAAGACGTAATATCATACATAATTCATTTTTCAATTTACATGAGTCTTATCTTGTTCTACCCAAGTTAAGCATAACACTTAGATATCATGCACGCATAAATATACAACGGGCACTATCCCCCTTGTGCGGAGGTGCCCAGATCATAGCACACACATTCACAAGAAGCTGAACATTTGTTAAGCACTCTTTTTTAGGTCCAAGAATACATACCTTTCTGGCTATTTGTCGAAGCTGCTCTGTAGCTGCTTTGCCTGTTTGCTCAACAAGCATTGTGAATCTAGAAGTTGGATTTTCTAGGAGAATGTGTGGTTCCTTAAATTCCTAAAACAGGAAAAAGCAATTAGAATATTACTGACATAAAATGGCTTAGATGAGTCAGAGAAAATTATTTGATTAATAATGATGACTTTGTTACTCAATCAAGCCTTGAAAACTTCAAAAGTACACACTGACCTATTCAAAACTATAGAGGGAATGAGGCATGACAGATTAAGCGAGCTAGCAGAATGACAAATAATCTTCATTGACAAAAGTAAGTGTGAAACACAGAGCTCTTATGAGGGTGTCTTGAGGGATATATAGATCTGGTTTTGAATAATAGTGTAGGTAAAGATATAAGTCCATTTTACGTTTTATGAATGAATGTGTGGCTGTGAGTAATCTGTCAAGATAGGATAGGTGAGATTGGATGTACACCTCTGGTTTTGGATAATTGCTTAGGTATTAGATATACCATATCAAGTTTTATGAATTAACGTGTGTGGCTGTAAATAAACTGTCAAGATTGGATAGACGAGATAGAGCAAATATTGTAATACCCTGTCTCTACTTTTGGAATTGGCTATCCTATTGTCTCAAGACAAAAAAATATCCTTAATTAATTAATGCATAGTAATGAATACCTCTTTGATGCAATAATGCAACTGCTTGTATTTTCAAAATACATTTAAATTTTCTTTCAAACTACCACTTTAGACTTAGATTTACAACAGGGTTATGAAGGAGCTGAACTATTAAAATTAGATAAAGATTACTTCTCTTCTGTTACCTATAAAATATGCTATGCTATGATGAGATTTTTAAGTGTAGTACACTAGACTGATACGGGGACCATGGTATCCAAGGGGTCAGAATACTCTACTCGGGAGTTGACAGATCCGTGATCAAGTCTACAGTGGGGCATTAGAAAGGACATCCAGTCTTAATTCCCCAGCCACATAATGTGTTTGTCTACCCCCATAATTTGGATAAATGGGGAAGCATACAACATCCTTTTTTTTTTTTTTTTTTACAGTACTATGATGTATTATAATATTACTGGATTTTATATAACCCACAATTCATCCTCTTTATCAAGCAAAGGCAATAATTTGAATAATAAATTGCAGCAAACAAATTTATTACTTTTTCAAATGAGAGGGACAAAATCCCATAAAACTCGGCGGGTTGCCAAACTTGTAACAAATTAACCAAGGTAGAAGGGATTCAAACAATACCCATCCTCTCCTTATCATCCAGTCGTTTTATAGAGATTAAAACTAATTCAGAACAACTATTCATTCTCAAATTCATATTAGCAGGCTTTTTTTTTTTTTTTTTTTTTTTTTTTTTTTTAAATCCCTCTTTAATTCTCATTATGGGGGTGGCCAAAGACAGTTTGGAGCTGAGGAATTAAGACTGGATGCCCTTCCTATCACCTTGCAGTGAGTTCAATCGCGGTTCTGTCACCTCCCAAGTCGAGTATTCTAACATGAAGAAATATGAGTAAAAAAAAATTTTCTCCCTCGCCACCACAGATAAACTATGACAAATATTCACTTACTTCAATTCTCCCAGCTTCAAGGACCATCACTCTGTCACTGTCCATGATGGTATGCAAACGGTGAGCAATAGTGAGAACAGTGCAATCCCTGAACTTAGAACGTATGGTTTGTTGAATCAGGTTATCAGTTCTGGAACAAGATAATGTGTTGAAGAGCTGCTGATAACTAAAAGTTTAAAATGGTAATATAATTTGAGAGATACTGCTCGCTAAAGTTACAATGAACTTGTATGCCAATGTTAATCTACAAACTGCAAATCCAGATAACAGCAAATTATTGCACTTCTCTTTGTATTACGTAACTACTTAATTGTTCTTTACGAGCATTAAAAAAATATACTAAATTAATTCGGTACAGCACATTCACTCAGTAGATGACCTAAAATATAGTGGAAAAGGATAAGCTAACAGCTAGCATATCTTTGCATATAGATAGGAATTCATAACTGCATCAGTAGAAACTACATGCTACTCAGATGAGTATATATCACATCACTTTTTCATTTTAATGCATTTCCTTTTAGCTTATCATCTGAGCATATTTCTTAACAGAGTCAACATGTGTAGAGCAAAGTCCACACAAACCTTGGATCCACATTTGCTGTAGCTTCGTCCAAAACTAGAATTCTGTTGTGCCTGAGAATTGCACGAGCTAAACAAACAAGCTGCCGCTGTCCCACGCTTAGATTAGTGCCTCCTTCTGATATTTTGGCTTCGAGGCCTCCTTCCAAGTCCGACACCGAATCTTTCAACTGAACCTCTTCCAAGGCCTTCCACAGCTGCATGTCGTCATAATCATCGAATGGATCTAAATTTCTTCGCATTGTGCCAGAGAAGAGCGTAGGGTCTTGAGGAATAATTGATATGTTGCTACGGACCCTGTGCAGTCCAAGCTCCTGAACATTAATGTCGTCAATGCGTATGTACCCTGTCGGTTCAGTCAGACGGAATAACGAGGTGATCATGGAAGATTTTCCAGCTCCGGTCCTTCCAACTATGCCAATCTGTTCAGAGATTAAAAAAATATATTTCCTCGTTTGATGTATCACTATTAGTTACCATTATGGGGGTGGACACAGGCAGAGTGTGGCTTGGGAATTACGGCTAGATGCCGTTCCTAATGCCCCATGGTGGGCTTGATCACGGGTCTGCGAACTCATGAGTCAAACACTGACCACTAAGCCACTGTGTTTTTCTAAATATGTTCAAAGATATTAAGGGTAACCAATTAAAATTGGCACTTGTAAAGATGTAAGCTCAGAAACCTCATGTAAAGTTAAATAACCTCATATATCACTAGGGTAGGTTAGGCTATGGTGGTCATGTTAGGGGAATAATCCTGGAACACCCTGTGGGGCTACTCTTCTTTGCAAGATATGAGAATCTAACCAGCATAAAACGAGAAAAAATACTCCATGGTTAGCAAGTTTTTTTATATCCTAGACCACCCATAAAACAGTAGTCAGGCTAAGGAAATCTATTGTTTTGCTAGTATTCTTATGCTCAACTTTGCACAAAGTTGGAAGACAGGATTGTACACTTGCATTCCCAGCATTTTATAACTGCCAACAAGAATAGATAGGGGAAAGAAAGGGTGGTAATTCCTTCCTTCCCTTACTATTTATCCTTGCCAAAAAGTGGCTACACAAGGGTAACTGATTCTCTGCTACATCCCTTTTTGCCCCATCGTGGGTGCCCTGATAACTTCAACGGGGATTCAGAACCATGTTGGAAAAAACATATACATTTAGTGTGCAATCCCCTTTCAGTAAAAAAAATAATTTACAAACTTTTCCATAACTTAATGCTCTATATGGAAATATTTTACATTATATATTACCTTTTCACTGGCTTTAATACAGAAGTTTAAGTTTTTCAGCACTGGGGGTTCATTATTTCCGTATTGCAATGACACATCTTCAAACATGATTTTACCTTGCTCTGGCCAGCCTTGTTTCAATGATTTATCTGAAAAAAAAAAGTAAAATTATGAACAGCTTTGATTCAAATAATAAAGGACCCCCATAGCATAGTGTTAGAATGCTTCACTCGGGAGGTGACGGACCCATATTGGAGCCCACGGCAAGGCGTTAATAAGGGCATCCAGCCTTAATTCTCAGTCTTCAAAACATCTGTGTTTACCCCCAGATGGGAACTTTTAGTGATACATTAAACGAGGAAGACCAAGTGGGATGAGAGTGGAAATTGTAGCGACCCTTTATCCTCAAGGACCTAGGAGGAGTGATAGAGGTATATTAGCTTTAGGTGAATGTGTGCTTTGACTCAGCAATCTCCTTAAAAGAGATTGCAGGAACTGTATACGTATGTGCACGAAAAGACAGTGCGTGAGAAAAAATTAAGCAACCAAAATCTAAAACAAACAATATACCAACCTTTTTCTGTATCTAGCGGTGCCTCTGGTTCAAGCTTAGAATACTCCAATACTCTTTCCACAGATGTCATCTGGTTTTCGACCTCTGCTGACTGTCTCACGCCCCACTGGAACATTCCTGAGAGCATCATGGCAGAGGATATTGCTAAGCCAATATCACCACCGAGTGTGTCTGTGTAAAAAAATAAGTAATGCGAGGTCATTAATGTGTAGGGGTCCCCCCCGTTTTAAGTCATTCCAGGCTTACATCAGAGACCAATAAATAATTAATAAATCAGTCATCCAGATGCATACTAACCACAGTAGTAAAGGTAAGCTATACTGTAAAGTGTACTTTAACTATTTTTATGTATAGATAAAGAACTTACATTATTTTTCTATGTTTTAGAATTTATTTTTATTATTGATGGGGGACTTAGGTTTGAATTATAGGTGTGTTACAACTTAAGGCGAAATCCGACAGTCAGTTGTCAGGAATGGAACCCTGACGTAAAGTGGAGACCTCCTGTAATTAGCTGAAGTATTATACTGGGCTAAGTGCCAAAACTACTAAATGCCTGAAAACGAGTATAAAGTTTCTTAACTTTAAAACTTTGATATCTCAGTAGCTGCTCATGTTATTTTCATATTTTTAGATGTAACTTCAAAATAACATGACCATGCAAAAATTTAAATGCATTTTCTGGCATTTTGCAGTGTTGACACTTAGCCCAGTATAGTACTAGGTGCCTAAATAAGGTTAAATACACATACTGAGCTATAAACTCTATAAAATCTAAGACATAAATAAACAACACGTTGAGGTTACCTGCATAAGGAATTCCATTATTATTTGAGTAATGCCTCACCTTTGCTTCCCATGAAACTGAACGTAACGATCCCAATGTATATGCAAGAGATCCAGTCCAAGCAGATGCCAAACCATCTAGTGGTGCACAAAAATAAGAACCAAGCTGATGAATGGAGATCCTGCAAAAGTAAACAAATTAATTACGCAAACCATGATGAAGCAGTGGGGGTAAACCACCTATGGCTGTTGAGACTTGCTGCAGAAGATCCTTGCCTACTTAACCCTAGCATGACCCATGCAGGGTGTTGAGGGGGAACCAAAATTCGCTATGCAACCAATGATGAAGCAGTGGGGGGAAACCAGCAGCGGCTGTTGGAACTTACTGAAGATCCTTTACCACTTGCCCTGTGAGTGTCCCAGGTATGGTGGAAGGGGTGGAAATATGGCAACCCTTTATATCCAAGGAGCTATGAGGAGTGATCGAGGTATGTTTGGTTATGGTGCTTATGTGTGTTTTGACTCGGCCATGCCTCGTAGAAGGGCGACTGCAGCCTATATACTGCATATAATTTTATGGACAAGATGACAGAACATGCTAAGGCTGAACAAAATAATAGAAAATATTTTATAACTCCCAGGATGCACTCACCCTTTCTACCATGTGCTTTGTGTTAAAGAAAAATATTCTGAAAGGAAGGGACCGTCAACCCTAAGCTTTCCTATTTCATTTTGCTGGCACTTACGACTTGTGGGATATATTTTTTGGTGTGAGATTCTTAGTTTATCAATGTCAATGGATAGTACAGAACCTGCCAGTTGATGTATTTTTAAAAAATGTTTCTACTCTAAACGATTTTACAGATAAAACATTACCAGTAAAAGGACTAAACCTTAAGACAATACTGTATATCTTTACCTGATGACTGTCAAAGTCATTGCTGAATATATGTTGTGCTTCAAATGCTCTTATAGTTGTAAGGCCTTGGAGGGAGGCACTTAGATGTGAAAACACTGGGCTGCGGGCTGGAAAAAGTAAAAATATATTCCATAGTCTCAGACTAACTGCATCTATGGGCTGGAAAAAGTATATATATTTTATTATATCTTAGACTAAAATTTCAGCTGCAGGCTGGAAAAAGGCAAAAAATATATTCTCTTAGTCTCAGACTCAAAGTAGTCTGGGGGCTGGATAAAAGTATAAATATTAGTCTCTGGCTAAAATTGCAGCTGAATACAAGAAATGAGAACCAATGGCTATAAAAATCCATCTGAAAAAGCATAAATATCAGCAAAACGGGTGTGATACTAAAATATACCTATGAAGGGCATATGAGAACTGAAAACTTTCATTTTAAATAATTATAAATGTATAAATATATCACATTTTCGAGTAATGACAAAGGACTGAATAAAATTATAGTGCGACATATATCTGAATAAATAACCAGATATAAAACTCAAAGCTCTAGGGTCAGCTATAGCACAGTGGTAGAACACTCAGTACAGGAGGTGAAAGTTCCGCAGTCGATATCAGGGTAGGGCCGCTAAGAAGGGCATCCAGCCATAATTCCCCAGCTTCAATTTGCCTGCTCCATCTCCAGGATGGGGACTATCAGTGACAAAAAAAAATTATCTAAGTTCTATCAAAACTTTGGGAACTTACTTATACCCTCCAGACGTTTCACGTCACGAGCAGTACACAAATAGAATCGTCGGAGGATGACAAATAT
This sequence comes from Halocaridina rubra, assembly GCA_037179515.1. Classification (NCBI taxonomy): domain Eukaryota; kingdom Metazoa; phylum Arthropoda; class Malacostraca; order Decapoda; family Atyidae; genus Halocaridina; species Halocaridina rubra. Next base: position 26,249 of record JAXCGZ010002403.1, on the reverse strand, counting down.
AACGCCCAATATAAGTGTGGGAAGGATGACCCATATGTTGATTGATGCAATGACAACTATTATACCCAAGAAGTTGAGCAGAATCTGTTATTTACATGAAAAAGAGAGGCAGTAATATTAACTCCATTTACATTATTATTAAACAGTGCATATTAATCATTTTACCCATATATATCAGAATGCTATACTTATGCATAATTTTTCAAGCTGATATTGCAATTATATTTATAAAATTTACAACTACAACGTTAATAAAAGACTAAATGCAAAAAAAAAAAAAAAAAAATCAAACGGCCTTGTCATGCAATAGGAAAAACATTAAAGTCTTAAATCATTCACACAAGCAACAGTTAGTAAAATTCTGACAAATATCAGCATTTCAAGATACGACAACAAGCTTTTACATTGGAAACTCTGGTGTATAATCTTTGAAAATAAGTTTACTTTCTTAAGTTCTGTCTCCAAGAAGATAAGGAAATCTTGATATTTTTATAATTGAGGGAGAGTAGCTAGAGTTCCCAATGACGTTTGGATCATTTTAAGAAGAGGAACCCCAGGGTAGTCCAGGATTATTTATATTTATAAGGCAAGTCACCTAACCTAGCTATCTTTACCTAAGCTAGCAGTGCACAGGGTTATTTAACTTTACATGGGGCTTTGGGGTTACTCATCTTTACAAGATCCATTTATATATTGTTTGCAGGTGTGTATGCATGCCATGGTCAATTATGAATACTGTAATACCTTTCATGCAATAATTATTCAATTACGAGTTACTCTAAGTATGTATGTCTAACTCCCTTTTCAGTTTTTTCCTTTTGGAATTTTTCTAAGTATGTATGTCTAGCTCCTTTTGGAATTTTCTATGTATGTACAGTATGTCTAACGCCTTTTGGATTTTTTCTATGTATGTATATCTAACTCCTTTTGATTTTTTCTAATTATGTACATCCTGAATTGTTTTTAAGTTATACAATATGGTCTGAAACTTCGTTTTAAGTCTTACAATATACACTCAACTTCGTTTTTAGTCTTACAGTATGCAGTTAAACTGCATTTTAAGGTTTCTCTTTTATACAGCCCATATGTATCTCTTTACATACAGACCAGGTAACATTTCTCTTATATACAGACCAAATATCCTATCATATACAGATATTAGACATCTCTTTTATACACAACATAGACCACATCTCTTATATACAGACCAAAGACCATTTATCTTACATACAAATTATATATTTCTCTTATATACAGACCATAGACCACATCTCTTATATACAGACCAAAGACCATTCATCGTATACAAAGGTCATAGATTTTTCTTACATTCAGAGTGTAGACTATTTCTCCTACATACAGATCAAAGAGCATTTCTCTTGTATACAAACCATGGATTTTTCTTATATACAGACCAATGATTTCACTTGCATCCATAGACCCTTTCTCTTATATATAGACATTTGACCATTTTTTACCTTTTGTACAAACCATAAACAATTTCTCTTAAATGTAGACCATAAAGTATTTCTTTTATAAACAGACCATAGATTTCAGTATTATACAGGTGACTTATATATACTGTACATTAAAAATTTGTATCTCCTTTTGGCCGTAGTTGCCGATAACATTGACCAGAGAGCATATCAAGTATGAAGAAAATATATAATACTCTTTAATCTGTGATTTTTAAAGTACCGGAAGTCAAGTCCCATTAGATAATGTATTTATACTTTCAATATATTCTCTAGAGTCTAAACCTGGCATATCATTGATGTATATTAATATAATTACTGATATTTCATTTAAAGGGGACCACGGTGACTGAATGGTCAGAGCGCTTGACTCGTTAGATGACAGACCTGCAATTGAGCTCACCGTGGGGTGCTAAGAAGGGCATCCAGCCTACGTGTCTATTTTTAAGTGTATTCTTAGTTTTGTCTATTTATAAATGTATTCTTAGTGTTGTCCACCTCATATTGGGAACAAATAGTGACACAAAACGAGGATTACAATTATACTATTTGAAGTTTTAAGAAAACCAGGTTAAAAAGAATGGATATGGTGAGACGAATACACCAATTTTCAAATCAATGTAGGCTTTTTGGTTCATTCAGCAAATATATACAGCAAGTATGCACAGAACTGATTACTTTCAATTATCTATATATATCCAATAGTTTCGTTTCCAGATTATATTCAATGAAAACATTACAAATAAGTCTCATTTATCGATTATATTCAGTCAAGACATTATGATAAAATCACATTTACAGATTATAATCAGTCGAAACATTACAACGAAGTCTCATTTACAGATTTTATTCAGTCAAAATATTACGAGGAAGTCTCCTTAATAGACTATATTCATTCAAGACATTACAACGAAGTATCATTTAAAGATTATATTCAGTAAAGACATTACGATGAAGTCACATTCACAGATTATATTCAATCAAGACATTACAAAGAAGTCTCATTTACAGATATTATTCAGTCAAAATATTACGAGGAAGTCTCCTTAATAGACTATATTCAATCAAGACATTACAACGAAGTCTCATTTAAAGATTAAATTCAGTCAAGACACTATTACGAAGTCTCATTTTCAGATTACATTCAGTTAAGAGATTAGAATGGTCTCATCTTCAAATTATATTGTCAAGATATCACAACGTAGTCTCATTTAAAGATTATACTGTGTCAGGACATTACAACAAAGTCCCATTTTCAGCTTATATTCAGTCAAGACATTACAATGCGAATACGTGTACCACATAATTTCCTTTTTCGAAATACTCACAGTGACCACATCAAAAACTGTCATTGGCAGCATTTCATCTATCTGGCCCAAGTCCTTTGTAAATCTGTTTAGAATCTGACCTGAGAAATAAAACTCTTCTTAAGCAAATGTAACTTAAAAGGGTATTTTGCTAAGCACCAAAAAAAAAAAAATTCCTTCTATAATCATAGAAATCTTTCTTAAGCAAATGCGATTTAAAAGTGCAGAGTTAATCATAGGTTCGCCTCTATTGGAAAATTTCAAAACACTTTCATTTCTAATCAAAATTTTCTTGCCCGCCACCCTAAGCAGTAAACGATTTTTGTATCTTGCAAATCACAAGAGAATGTAAAAACTATGAAGTTTCTTCCTTAGATAGATATCTTATTTACCAAGGATAAGGAAATTTCCTCCTTATATAAAGTTCATTGTACAGTATTTATTTACCCAGGATAAGGAGATTTAATATCGCTGGTCATATCCATTACTTTCAGAAACTTTATTCCACATCACAGAAGTGGAGCTGGTAGACAAGTGGTTAGAACATTCGACACATGAGTTGATAGACTCATGATCGAGCCCACCGTGGGGCGTTAGGAAGGGGATTCAGTCTTAATTACCATCGCCATACACAGTGCTTAGTTAAAGCCCATGCACAAATATCCCGTAGAATAAAATATATCTCCATTTTAGGAAGTTTCTCTGTTGATTTAAAGTATTAAAACCCTTCACCATATCTAGCAATTGCAGCATGTTATGAACCCGTCACCAAAAGCTCTTTAGACACAAATCTCTTACTGTTTGAAAATCAAACATGGTTCCTGGGAGGAATTCATCAATCTGGCCAATATCTTTTGAGAAGCGGTTAAGAATCTGCCCTGCAAAAATGAAATATAATATCCAACAGCTGTATTATCCTATAAATCATCCATTAATTCAATTAGTGAATGGACAGAGACAGCACTGATTTAGTTATTGCTGCTGCTGTTGTTGGTATGAGAGCAAAGGGATGGATACCAACATGATAAGCAACAGAGGCAGGTGGAGGCGGCCCATCAAAAACAGCGACCCCATATAAAGACGGGATTTACAAGTAGACCAAGAAAAAATATTGCTGTTGTTGGTTTATTTATGAGTGTGACCCCGGGGTAAGGCAAAAATAAGAGAATGATACATAATATATAGACAAGCTGAAAGAAGAGTCCAGAATAATTCGTTGTAGAGGAAAGCATTGGAAAAGAACCATATCCGAAGGAAGACTTAATACAAGAATACCCTAAATAAACAGGACTCGGATACACCTCTTAAATGAGTTCCTCTGATCATGCAATCATCTTTCAAAATTATTACAAACCACATAAAGGTGACCCGTATTATATAAAGGATAATCGTTATGTAAATCGTTAACAAAATATACATGTGCATGACCCTGCTTGGGTCATCTGCAGGGTAGGAGACTTCTCATTTGGAAACTAAATTAGCCTAAGAATAGGCTTTTTTGATAGATGTCATGAATTCTTACATTTGTACAGTACATAAAACTATATTAATGCAGGCACATACAATTACAGAATTTTAAAATTCAAAGAAAACAGCTTTACAGTAAAAAAGTAAATGGCTGCTAATGTAAATAACTACAAAAATAAATTAAACAGTGATAAAATATTAAATAAAAAACATGCATTGGTTGTTTTCGCATTTCTCATCCTTACTTCAACAAAGTCCCACATTGTTCCAGGTAAAAAATCATCGATTTGACCAATGTCCTTTGCAAAGCGGTTTAATATCTGCCCTAGACAACATTTAGGTAATATTAATATTGAATTTGCACTTACAAATATAAAATAAATAATATTCGGAATTTCTTTCTTCACAATTCATATTTGATTAATAAACATAAAAAACTTATTACTGCAAGCAAAATATATATATATATATATATATATATATATATATATATATATATATATATATATATATATATATATATATATATATATATATATATATATATATATATATATATATATATATATATATATATATATATATATATATATATATATATATATATATATATATATATATATATATATCAGAGATTAAGAATTTATCTACTTTATACTATTTGTTCTAAATTATGTCTGATAGAATCAACAATTTTTATTTTTCATGCCTTTTTTCTATACCATCCCTGTAACTATAAAACCTAGCAAGCCAAAACGTTGATAATGAAATAATAATATTAAATATTCTTTGTAGTAAAGAATATAAAATATAAATGTTCAATGGAACCTTTAAAACTTCTTTTTTTATTATATCAACTTCGTCCCTGGCAATGATGAAATATCTCGTTTTTGCCTGACTGATATTTTCCAGCAAGAACGAAATATCTCGCCAAAAAGTTACTATATAAAATTACGTTTGGAAGAAGAATTCTAGTCCATCGGCTCTATCGAAGCCTTCTTAAATCAGAGACGAGTAACAGTAAAAGGCGAGGTACAGTATATCAAATATGACTACCCTTGCCTTTTCTCACTTCATTCGTATGGATTAGCCAATTTTTTTTTTTTTTTTTTTAATTTGCTGGGAGAGAGGCTATCTCTATATGAATTATCCAGATTTATGTCATGGACTCCCTCTTCCATTAAGGGCTAAGACGATGCCTTCTTGCAGAGGACTTGATATTGGTATGTGCAACCGTTACTCTTGAGTAAATGCCCTTACTAGCTTCAGACCATGGTGGGTCTGGAATTGACGACCTGACGAATCAGTCGAGTGCATTATCAACCCAGCCATGAATATCACATATAAATTCAATGCAAAATTATGACTTGAGCACTTACCAACGGGATGCGTGTCAAAGAATTTAATTGGCACCCTGATGACGGATTTGAACATGCGATTGTGTAACATTCTCGAGGAGGTCATACACATTATGAAGAACAAGATTGTGCGACCTAGTGACAAGAAGAAGAGTCCGACGATCATGCCTGCAAAAGAAAAATTATCTCCATGTTTTACTGGAGCAGTGCAAATATTTTTGATTCAAATACAACACTCATCTCATGGACTAAGCCTGCCATATTTCTAGGTCTTCATTACCCTGATAATTCTTTTGGACTATTTTCTTATTGCTTATAATTTTCTTAAATTTTGCCTTGTCCATAAGCTGCTACTTTTTCTACTTTTCCAAGTTTTCTTGGTTCCCGGCCCCAAAGAGGGCAATTTTCTCTGACTGTTCCAGTCTCACTCTCATAAAAAGTAAAATGAATATTCTGTTGAATCTAGCATGGATGGTTTCTTGGTGTAAGCAGAGGTGAAAGAGCAAGAGTTCAACATAATCCAAATGTGCTTGCCAGCTAGAAAAGTAATTCTGAAGAAAAAATAGCAATTTTATAGATATACTAATAATATAATGAATATATATTAAAAATACATTGAGCAACAAAATTACACAGCTCACCCGTATACACATAAACATTCGTCATGGTGTCCAGATATCCTTTAGGAATGGGTGCATCTTGGTAGGAGAACGACGACTCATTTCTTAGAAGGTTGCTCAGAGTATCGTTGTTGTCTAACAACACGCGACCTCGAAGCTGCTCGCCGTTCGCCCTAAATAGATATGAATTAGATGGAAGTAACTGAAGGACCAAGAGAAAATACATATATTCCAGCAATATCATTGACTACAATTACTTTGACCTCACCAAAGGTCTTACAAGTACTCTCAATTTTCATGCATTTCAAGAGAATATATACTTCCTCCATGTTCTCATGTGTGACATAAAAGTCGACTATGCAGGCAGATTGAGGGGGCTAGGAATCCCCTCCTAAATATATTACTTTCACAAAGAGTCAAGTAACAGTGACAACACAGAGTCTGACTATATGCCTACTAAACAGCAGGGTCCCATGCCCCCTCTCCATTCACGTGATATCCAAGCAATGGCTGAATAATCACGTAGACTAATCAGTAATGACATGAGACAGTGAACACTGATCCAACTCCTGGCCAGGATCGAACAAACAAGGATTTATTATTACTTACCAGTAGGAAAGCCAATAGTCTGTCCCCGAAAAGAGGACCTGCGTTGCGACGTTCATTGTAAAGAGAATCACAAGGAGGCACCAGCTGCCACCCGCGCGACAGTATTTGAGATACACTTCTCCTTTCACTGATCCCTGAGACCGCATTTCTGTTCCACTATTCTCCTTTTCATCCTCTTCTCGATTAGCATTTTCATCTGCTTCCTTTAACTAATGTAATAAGAAAATCAATAATAACAAATTAGAAAGGATTTACTCTTTTAAAAAGCAGTTAACAATACATACCCTCTAAGTCTGGTATAATTTAACCATGAGAGCCCTCTTTCTTGAAGCATTTGTATAAATTTACTAATATAATAAGACTAAACAATGGCATGGGATTAATTTTTTATGCTAGCAATTAATTAAGTCGAATATAAATTAACTCTGAGCCCATTCTTTCATGGATCATTTGTAAAATTTCACTAATATAAAAAATAAGATATAGGATTCACCTTCTTAATCATTCATTAAGAATAAGTACTATTCTAATTCGAGAATAGAATTACTATTCCTCTCTTATTCTTAGAATGAATGAAAATGTACAGTAGTTTCATACTCCTCAGGGACTGGCATAAAGTCTATAATGCATTTAGTACTGTGATCGGTTTTACGTCATGGACTTCCTTTTCTACTAAGGTCTAGGACGGCACCTTCTTGTGAAGGACTTTGGTTTTGGCACGTGCGACTGTAACTCTCAGTGAATTATCAGTTCTTTAGATTTCTGCATGAATTACACTTTTGGATCAAGCACTACCTGGCTTATTCCATCTGACAAGAATTACCAGGAATGAAGCCAATGCCAGTGGTTGTGCATTTTCTCTCATTAGATTTAATACTAAATAGCAATCAAGAGCTTTTATTCCAGCTACAACTAGGGAGAGAAATGAATTGCCTATCCATGTTGTTAAGGCAATGGAGTTTCAGAAGTTCAAATAAAATTCTATAAAGCAGACTTTGATGCTGAATTCTTAGATTTAGAGTAAAATAATGCCAGTATTGCAATACTGGGTTGTACCATTTTATATCTTCTCAATAATAATAACTTAATGGAGGGAGGCTTAGTAAAAAACAATTTCGGTCACTTAATTACCGACAATCTGGTAGCCCCGACCTCTATCAGTATCCGAATTAGTATTAGTTAATTATTGACAATCTGGTAATGCTAGTCCTATAGCACTTATAAAACTGAGTTACTGAAGTGCAAGACAATATAGCTACGGGCTATTTTCATACAACAGTTCCATGTACTTGAAAAACTGCATAAATGTAAAAAAAAATATATTACAAGAGTAACAGAGAAAGCTTTAAGCAGTAAAGCAATAACCACCAATATAAATACTAAAAAAAAAACATGAATATGAAAGAAGCGAAATAATCATAAGTGTAAAAAATACAATGTGTAAATGAGGAAAAACATAGAATAGTATAGTAAATAAAAATCTGTACCATAAAAAATGCAAAAACTTAAAAAAAAATTTGCAATGTATGCACGAAAGCATAAACAAAACAGCAAGAATATTAAAAGCAAAACGCAAAAACAAACACAAAGTGACACAAAAACATTTGAGAAAAGAAATTTGCTAACCAATGGCTGCGAATTTTCCTCTTCAATGCTGTTGAGATGTTTGTCACTCCTCTGTTGTTAGTAAACAAAATATACAAATATGTAATGAAAAACTAATCTATCAAAAAGCCAAAGCCTAGTTAGCCTGAAGTATTAGTGTTACTATTACCCTTATCAATCAAAAGGTCAAAACTTGTTAACCTGAAGTATTAGTATGAATATTAAACTAATCAAACAAAACGTTCAAAATTGTTAACCTCAAGATTTAATATTAATATTAAAATAAAGAGTCAAAACTCATTATTAACCTGATGTTTTAGTGTTATTATTATATTTACATCTAACTGAAGAATTGGCTGCTCAAAAATGGTCTAAAAGTTTAAAGGCCATCAGTTTAATGACAACCCAGTGATAAATACTGGTAGATTCCACTGACACCCGGAATTTCCAATCCCAATACAATCATGGGTTGCCTAATGTCTGGATTTCTTTCTAAAATGGTAGATGTTAATGATTCTGCTTAGTTGATCATCATATTCACATGGACACCTATGTAAACTTCAAACATGTGCACCAAATGCACCAGCAACCGTAAAAGTGGTTTTTGTCCACAGACTTAGGCGAGTATTAAGAAGGTTGTTTTCAGCCAAGAATCAAGATCTGGTCATCTTATTACACTCAAGTGAAATGCTTGAAAGGCTGCAACCAACCTTAAGGTGCCCATACACAGTGTGATTCGGCCTTGAGACCACCAGACAGATGTGGTTGGATCCGATCCGATTGGATCGTCTGTGGGCCAGTCGTGGACAATAACCAGCCCACAGACGATCCAAGCTGGTTGGATCCCACCAGATCTGTTCTGTGATGTCAAAGCCAAATTGCACCATGTTTGGGCACCTTTAGAGTGGTCTGTTTTTCCTCCCTCAAAGCACCTTTATAAGGACTATTCATAAATTCCTTAGAGTTGTAAAGCTATTATAATATTAATAAGCCAGCAAAAAATATCTGTTCCTAGCTATGCAACACTTCAGATGTATTATTATATTACATATAAATTCGAACAGGTCTTGAACAATACAAAACAGATTATGTTAGCATTAGGTTAGAGTAAATCAAAGTACAAGTAGTTGGGTTTTACTTATTTTGCTTAAATTTGCATTCACTGGCCTTGAACTTGTTTATGAATTCTTTCCTCCCAATCAAGAGCAAAATAAGTTCATCACAAACTTTTTTGTTACATACACAGCTTATTTTCTTGTTCGTTACATACACAGTTTATTTTTATTTTTTATATTTAGTTTCTGAACAATTGACATGAATAAGTAATAATATACGTGTTTTTTAGTACTGTTAAAATTAACATTCTAAACCCTAAAAAGAAATTAACAAATGTTAATATGAAAGGCGCTGACTTATGCAAGTCCATTATTCTAAAATTGAAACTGTCACAACCAGCTGAAGCTAACATGCCAACCATAAATGTAACAAAACTTTTGAGGTCTATTTAACACATCTGTCCATCTTTACCTATTGTCAATAGTTTTATGGCAAGACAAAAAAAATTGGGTGGATGGAATTTCCTATCCCAAGCTCACTTGGCTCTTTAACTACTTGTCAATTATGAATGGAACACAAGGTTTAAATTCTTGCACCCCCAAACATATGGGCTATCCATTTTAGTCTACTCCTACAACATAAAAGGGATACAAGGGGAGGGCTTTACTCTCCCACTATTAGGTTATATGTATTTTATTAAATGCATATGTGCAGGCTAATGAATCACCAATAAATAGGTAGTAAATCGCACCTGTTTAATATTTTTAGATGGTGTTTCTTGGCAGCTCTCATTGAGAGAAGTATTGGAATCCGTAATGTGAATTCCAGAAACAGAGATGATGTTCTCAGTTGTTAGCGAGTCATGAAGCGACGAGGTTGACCCACTTAAGGTATTGCTCAATGTATTACTCAAGGTGCGCACCCTTCTCGTAACAGGCGCAGGAGAATCAACTGTTAAGGAAAAGAATCTTTTAAGTGTTAATAACTGATGAACTCACAGTCAAAGCACTGGCATAAAGCGACAGAGTTCAATTTTTGAGCAGAAAGCTTTGCTCAGTATCTACCAAACTGTGATTATGTGAAAGAACCTTATACTCATAGTTCCACATTGCTTGGAAGAATTTTCCTGACTCACTGACACTATTATGAACACACTAACCATCTACAGCTTCCATGCTTAGCGAGTTTCATATATATTATTTCTAAATTAAAATGTACTTTCGTACGTTCTGCAACAAAACTATCGTTAAAAGATTTGAATCAGCAAGAACTGAAGCAATTAGTATCCCATCTTGCTATATTCAGAAATCACTTCTCAGGGATGTAGTGGAAACAGGTCCTGGGTCTTAGCAGGATCGCTTAAGTTCAGCAACTAACTGTGACTCCTATTGTTTCTCATTATAAAAGCCTTTTGAGGATAAAAAGAAAAGGGCAATAGTTGCTTCCTTGTGGTAACCTCTGGCAATTCAGCAGATTCAATGAGCGCATTACTTGAGGTATGAATTATATGGCTGAACAATATTTTCAAGCATTTTAGTTTTATTAAAAAATACACAGAATAAAATGTACAATAAGTCTCCCTATCTTTGCAACTGTCCATATCCAAAAGTGCAAAAAATCTAATTAAAATTACTATTCAAAATAGTATATACAGGCACTCCCCAACTTACGAACGATTTAGGTTCCAGAAGTCCTTTCTTAAGTAGAATTGTTTGTATGTTGTGTTTAGGTAAAAAAAAAAGGTACTGTGCAGTACTTAGTATAGTACTTAGGCTAAAGACACTTAACTATTACATAAAACAAAGTATACAGTATTAATGAATTTTAATACAGTAATAATAATGTAATAATACAGTACAGTAATACATACCCTGTACAGTAATACATGGGTAGATAATGGGTAGGTTTTATGTTCGTATATGTAAATGTTCATAACTCGGTTGTTTGTAAGTAACGGAGCTTCTGTATTGAACCCTGGTGGGAGTCACTGTGATTTAGTTATCATATGTAGTTTATAGATTTTCACAATATGCACTAAAAAATACTGATTAAATTACTATAAATATTTGTATCACAAGAGCAGACGAGCAAGAGGATAACAAAGAGAGAAATATATGGATGGTGTGATGAGAGAGACAGGAGTACATTTTAATCCAGCAGATGTTGCAGTTTGAAAGAGACAGTATCAAGAGGTGTTTCATGGTTTTTGAAGTTCAAGTGACTAGGATGATGACACTATACCAATACTTGGCGTAAGTAACTATTTCCTAATCTCCTTCTGACAATATTATGTGAATTTCTCCTCAGTAACTAAGAATAATACTTACATTTATCACTGTCTTCAAGACTTCCTTTAGGAATCATGCCATTCCTAATTCCTCCTTTGGCAGTAGTTTGCTTTGCAGGCAATGGCGTATCTTCTTCTTGACCAGTGGACAGTAGGGATGCAAAGTCTATCCCGCTATTGACTAACTGATGATAGCTGCCAATGGCTTCCATGTGGCCCTGGGAAAGAAGTTTATAAGATTTATATTACAAATTATTTTTAGTGGAAATTAGTAAAATTACCAAATCTGTAGTACTTATGATTAGTTGAGCTAATAAAATTTTCCTTTTTGCTCTTCATGGCAGTGACCATGAAGTCTGCAATATCACAGGGATGTTGTGAGCCTTTTCAATCCTCCTTAAGTTTTATCTCTTGCCACTAAGGAGTTGATAGCTGCATCCCTTTTTTGTTCACTTGAGGACAATTTACAACCTCAGCGAGAAATGGCAATTTGCAAGGGGAAACATTACAAATACTGACCAATGCACTAATAATACATACCTCTCTTAACACTAATATCTGAGAGGCTGGTTTCAGGTACTGGAGTTGATGAGTAACCAGAACACGTACTTTGTTCTTCAGGTGATTCATGATACACTGATCAAACAAATGCCTTCCAACGTGAGTATCCACTGCGCTTAGTGGGTCGTCGAGAAGATAGATGTCAGCATCATAATACACAGCCCTGCCAAATGGAACCAAGCACTCTTTATCAATAAAGCTGTCACTCTAATCTTAGTAGAGGAAATCACACATGATCACTCTATCACGCTAATAGTTTTGACATAAGTCCCAAAGCTTTATCCAACTCTCATTGATTTATTTTGGCTTCGTCTTTCTTCAAACTTTTTATCAATATATCTGTCACTCTAATCTTAGCAGAATGAATCACACTTGAAAACTCTTTCACTCAAATCTCATTGTCGAAAGTTCCTTAGTTAACTGCACTCTCAAAATTATTTCTTCAAGCTCAATTTTCATTCATATTTTTATTGATAATCAAGAAATTATTTATCTTTTCAAATTTAAAGTTATTATTTTAAGCCTTTAGTTGCAAAGTGAATATTTTAGTGATTTTCCTTATATATAATATTTTAGTTGCTTTGGGCTTTAATTAAATATATCAGGCAGCAAGGAGTAATGAAAACAGAAATTCTCAATAGTTAAGCTTTTATGATTTCAAATATATGATTGCACGTTATATATTTTTTTTATTATGAAGCCTTTACTCTGAGCCAGTAAGGGAATAATAACATCGAAAAAAGCAATCTGGTTTTATGCCTTGGACTCCTTTTTTTTTGTAAGGGTTAAGACGGTGCCACCTTTTGAAGGACTTTGGTTTTGGCAGTGAGTGAGCATTACTTTGAGTGCATGCCCTTTCTAATCTAAGAGTGTGATGGGTCTCGAACCAACGACCTGATGAATCAAAGTGACTTGTTCTGGCGCCTGACTGCAGTGGCCACATTATAGCAAGAAAATAGAAAAAATACCCAAGAAGTACTTTACCTGGCAAGATTGACTCTGGCTTTTTGGCCACCACTCAGAGACACACCTCTTTCTCCAACCATCGTCATGTCTCCTTGGGGCAACTGTATCAAATCTTGTTCTAAAGCACACACTGATGTAAAAGAATAAGAATTCAAGCAACAATCAGCATAATTAAATGACATATATATATATATATATATATATATATATATATATATATATATATATATATATATATATATATATATATATATATATATATATATATATATATATATATATATATATATATATATATATATATATATATATATATATATATATATATATATATATATATATATATATATATATATATATATATATATATATATATATATATATATATATATATATATATATATATATATATATATAAGCCTTATAAAAACTGGAATACAGTAGTTTTATTATATCCTTTTTTTTTTTTTTGTTGGATGTTCACCCTTGAGGGTGAGCGGACCTTCCACTTGTGGCCCGCAGTTATTATATCCGTTTAATGCAAATTACTAAATATTGTATACAATAGGGACTTGTTACTTAATTGTAGAGATACTGTATGTGTGTAAACAAATATGGTCACTCTTCAGAAGCTACAATATAATCTGATGAACGTGAAAGGTCAATTGTTGAAAATTTTTTTTTCACGAACTCAAGCTCGAATATGAGCAAATGACCATTCAAGAACTCTTTATTAAAGCTACAATAGCAAGATATATAAAATCGGAATATGGATGAAAAAACTAAACAGATTATTTAGTACTTGGAAAATTAACAATGCATAAATAATGGTATAAGGAGAACTGTCCCCTTGGCAATTGCCTCCACACAATTAGTCCCAGACAACTACCCCCGGACAACTGCCTCGAAACTACTGCCCCATAGAACAGTTATGCCCAGAAAACTGCCAAATTCATTCTCCAATAAGGAGAACTGTCCAATAAAAAGCTTTTGGTTAGGTTACTTTCCATTGTAAGCGATTCTAATTTCAAAATATAAAATTGGAATAAAAGCAGTTATCTGAGGCAGCTGTCCTGTGAGGGCATGTGTCTTGTTGGGCAGTTGTGTCCCAGAATCTTAATATATAATAAGCAGAATTTTTTGAGCTTATGATGCACTGACCTCTAAGAACTTCACTATATCTTTTCTCATCAAAAGCTTGTCCAAACAAAATATTTTGTTTGACTGAGCCCGAGAAAACCCATGGCTCTTGAGATGCATACGCAACTTTTCCTTTAACTGAAATGGAGCCCATTTTAGCAGGTAGCTCTCCTAATATTGCATGTAACAGAGACCCCTGAAAATAATAATGCATTAATAGGTCAGTGTACTCAGCATTAGAAAGTTCTTTAAATGACAGCATATTCAGTATAATTTATAAGGGTGGCCACCTGTAGAATGCAATAAAGACCTCTAAAACTAACAAAGCGTATAGAAATCAAAATAATAAGCATTAGAAAGTTTTGTAAAAGATAACATAATCGGTAGAATGTAGAAGGGTGACCACCTGTAGATACTGAGATAGGATAAATTTTACTCTATTTTTATGCACTTTGTCACCTGGCTTGTGGTGAAAAGCAAATTTCAAGTATGAATGTAATAAGTGCCGACCCCTTTCTCACTTAACTATCATATTCTAATCATGGAACAGTTGGTAGTACCTTGGCACACATATTACGTGCTCTAAGTTCGAATCCTGGCCAAGGGCAAAAATATTTTATATCGTGACTTGTCATTAAATTGAGATTAACTTTTCCTAGATATACATTTAAGATACTACTTTTCACCACAATGGAACTTACACAAACCTTGGTTAGTTCTGAATGACTTATGTGAGTAAAAAACATAAATATTACCTTTCCAGACCCAACGGGTCCAATGACAGCAAGAAGTTCTCCAGCCTTTGCAGAGCAGGAGACATTTGTTAGAGTATCTTCTTCTGTTGCTTCACTCCATTTAGCAGTTAAACCTGTGACTGTCAGACTACAATCCTGAAATTAATGAAAAGACTGGCATTATGTTTTGTGATAAAAGTGTCCGCTCCCAGGTAGGCTTTTCCGACAGTGATCCTTGAGAAAGTGTGGCTAGGGAATTAAGACTGGATGCTACATTTCTACTGTCCAATGGTGGTCCCAGATTATAGTTTTAAATGATCTAATTCTTGCATGGTTTTTAAGTTACTGATAGTCCTCCTTTCAATGCTGGGAAATATCTACATCTACTAGTGCTACAGTTTGCAAATAATTTCTATTAATGTGTCGTAATGCTATCACTACGTTGCAATTTTTACCAGATGTGTGCAAGGTTAGAACGGACAAGCAGTTGTTCAACTTAAAGTAGATGTATTCAAGAGTACAATGTATCCGACGCCTCAAAGCCCCCTTCCCTTATGACTATCAAAACTGAGATCTTATTCGTGCCCTGGGGAAAGTTCTAGCTAAAGATCTCTGTGTCTGACTGCCTCAAGTGTTCTTGAAGGACCCAAAGGGCAGGGCGTGTCGGCTTGAACAGATCAGCTAATAGGCTTTCAGAACCAAAGGAAAGTTCATCCTCTTTTGGGAGGGGCTACTCCAACAGGCCTATTGGGCAGAAGAGGGTCCAAATCGCCCAGGCTTATTGGGTATTTCTCCAGGGGCATGCACATATGTATGGGTCAAATGTTTGTGTGTCTTGTGGTCGTAAGAATAGCTGATCCCTTGGCCCCTTTTGACCTCCAGCGGCACTTGACGCCCAGGTGCTAAGGCCCATGGATCCAGCCATATATCTTGTCACCCACCATAAACATTTACAGTGCCCAGAGAAATAAAGGGAGAGTGTTCAATTTCACCCTTGATCTCCAGCCCCAATTGGTCTCTTTCAGATTTCAGTTCATGACTTCAGGTACTTCACGACACATGCCCTCTTCTTACCTGCGATTTTCATTAAGTGTGGATGTTTATGTATCCCTGAGGATTACCTAGTTTTTTATTATAAGTGTGACATTGGAATGAGCAAGGAAAATTGTCTTCATTGGGCCCTGGAACCAAGAAAATAATTTTGGAAGAAGAAAAAGTATATGCTTAAAGACAAGGTATAAGTATGTGAAAGATAAACTATAAAAAAAAAAAGGACAGGCAGAAAAAATAGTCAATGCAATGAAGACCGAGAAATATGGTAGGATTAGGCCCTGAGGTAACAGATCTGTTTTTGTCCTCCAAGACAGAACCTTCAGTTTAGGACAGAAAATTAGTATTTTCTTGATCTCTTAAGACTAAATCAATGGGTAATGAGGAAAAGGAGAACAGTCTTTGCCAAAGTCCTCTGTAATGCTATAGAAGTTGTCTAAATGGGGTATAACAAGGGGACTGGGAATCCCCTCCTCTGCATTTTCTTGTATTTTCCCTCCTATGTATATTTTGCTTTGAGTCAGCCACCCCAGATATAAGGGAGATTATGGTTTTTGTATATAGACAGATCTAAAAAATTGAAGAGTTCATTAAAGAACAAGTTAAAACTGTAAAATGCAGTACAGTACAGCAAAATAATACTAATATGTTTTAAACACACAACAACACATTATGATAATTTGAAATCCTAAATACCTTTGGTTTAGGACGAAGATTTGACTTCTGGACGCGATTTGTTTCCTCAAGTTCTTCCATTTCCAAGAAATCCTGCAACAGTGATTACTTAAACTTAGAAAGAAAATAGAAATTAGATACAGTAAGGCGAGGAGTAACCTATGTTACATATCAAAATATTATTTAATATGAGAAACAATACATTTTTCTTGGCCATTTTCTTGCATGGGTAGAGCTACAAGACCATCATATTTAAGCCAGTTGTTCTTTCCTAAGCTGCTTGGCTGAACAGTCCCAACTCCTTTGGGAAGGCCACTGCCAATCCTGGGTTTTCCAAGAGAGCTCTCAGGGAGTGTATATTGTGTTTTATTCATAAAGGAAGCCTTATCCCAAGGACTCCAACTGTGGTGCCGTATCTACAGTAGAAAAAAATTAAGAATAAAAGATGCAATTGAGAAATGCATCATTTTAAGGTTATGATCATAATATTTATAGCAAGGTATCAACCCCCTTATAACCAGAATTTTTTCCTTTTTGTGTTTTATGTGTCACTACTAGTCCCCATTTAGGGGTGGATACACATAACTAAAGCTGGGGAATTTAGGCTGGATGCCCTTCCTATCACCCCACTAGAGCGAGAATGCAGGTCCTTAACCTCTCAAATGGAATGTTGACATGAAAATGAAGAATGATAACATTAGAATTATTGTTACATAAATGGGAGACCTCATAAAAATATAAAACTAAATGCGAATACAAAGAGTTTACGGAAGGCCATGAGAAACAACAGAGTACCTCAGTGCTTACGAGTATATTTAGCTATTCATCTTCAGAGGTATATAAAAGAGTACTTGTAAGTGAAAAGGTATTCTGTTGTTGCTCATTTTATTCCAAAGCCCACCCTCATTTGTATATGCAATATTTGCATGCTTTTTGTGAAACAGATTCAAAGTTACATACCTGTAACCGTTTGCAAGATATTCTGGTTTCGGATCCCATGGCGATACCAAAGGGAAAGAACAAAGTCATCACAAGTCTGACATTATTAATCAGGGAGCTAGTAACGAACACCTGTTGGATAAAAATAATCACAATGTATTCAATAGTATGGAAAAGAAAATGAAATTTCGTGGCCACTGAACTTGGTCAACTTCAGAAATATACTGTAATTACCTAAGGAAGTTATAAAAGTATTTTCTTTCAGTAGGTGCATTACTGCTTCTTCGAAAGGATCTACAATCTTATATTAAACTCTTAACATTAATGTATACAAAAATGTTCGTGTTTGCCATTTTATGTCACTATTAATCCCCAGTCGCATGGGTATGGACACAGACAGGTTGAAGCTGGTGATATAAGGCTAGATCTCTTTTCCTACGCCCCACAGTGGGTTCAAACACGGGTGTGTTATTTTTGAGTCAATTGTGCTAACATGGCTTCCTGTACCACAAGCAATAATACTTCCAATTAAAAAAAAATGTAAGAGTAATTCTACCAAAAGAATCATGAAATATCTTTCACGTACAAAATAGTGATATTACAAGAAAACTTCTTATTTGGAGAATATAAAGAACAACGCTCTGGCATAAGTAATCCTAACACTAAATGCACTTTAGAAGAAAATAATAAAACTCATGTTTTGTGTCATTATCAATCCCCATTATAAGGGTGGATGTAGACATATTGAGGCTGATTGCCCCATCTAATGCCCCATGGTGGGCTTGGTTGGGGGCCTGACCTCTCGAGTTGAGTATTCCACTACCACATTACTGCGGACCCCACAAGCAATATAGGAGAATAACGGTGAAATAAGGAGTTTGAGTAATATACTACAGTAAATTCAAAGTGCAATACGTACCTTTTCAGCGGTAAGAATATTTCCAGTTGAAACGTATGTGAGAAGTGCCAAAAATACAATAACTTTGGATGATGTAAAGAAAAGAGACATATTCACAGCCCTATAATAGTTCGTCTTCATAATAACATCTATTTCAGATCTGAAAAATAGGGAAAAATGTATTAAGTTACTTAACTTTTTTACATGATCTAACATGTTTTTATAGGTCCAACTATATATTTGCACTTATGATCTAAAAGCATTTTCCCAATTTTTTTTTTCACATTTTATGGGCAACTACTAGTCCCCATGATGGGGGTGGACATAGATTGGATCTGGGGAATGAAAGTTGGATGCCTTCCTTAACACCCTGCTTTGTGCTAGATCATGGGTCTGTCACCTCTCGAGTCAAGCATGCTAACCACTACATTACTGCACTATTAAAAAGCTTTTTTCACAACGAAATAGTGTGACTTACTTGCGTGCTTGTTCGATTAACGCAGTGAAGGGTATCTCCCACGTATACATCTTGATGACTCTCATAGCGTTGATAATTTCGTTCATGATACGAACACGTTCATCAGTGCGATGAGCAGTGGCCAACCTCAGTCGGGAAAATACCTGACCCATCCAACCTTCAACATATAAATTATCTCATTAAATAAACTGCAACATTAATAAGTTGTGAAAGGTTCTTTACAAGAATCTAAAAATATAATTGATATTCTAATAAATCAACTGATGTTTTGACAATAGATACTGTAAAAATTAACAAAATGATGCTAACAAATTTAGTGTTGAAAAATGGCAGAATTAAATAAGAAAGTACACAAATTTCAAGAGTGATAACTCTTCTACTAATTTCTGCAAAATATACTATACATTCTCGTACTTTCCATTGGCTGTAGTTAGCTAATTTAGTTAACATACGACCTGTTTACGGACTTTATTTGTAGTTTTGTTTTCTTATGCTGACCCAATGATAAGTTAAATCTTGTTATATATAGATATCGGCATAGTATCATTGACATGAGGTTCCAAACCTTAAACTCCGGCGTAAATATAGACAGCTATATACTAGCAATGAGGTTCTACACCAAACACGTACTTAATACACTTAAATTTACTTAAACTACTTAAATACATTAAAAATATATTTAAAACAAGCAGCTGTGATTGATAAATATTCAAACAAAGATAAAGATTATTACTTTGGAGAGGAACAAAGAGTATAAGAAGCATTATTCCAGCCAGACAAGCAGGTCCCAACTCAGTCCATAGGATTCCCAATACAATCAGAGTCTGAGAAGAAAACAGTAAATAAAAGTGAGTCAAAAAGAGGTTCGAAATTCGAAGACATATGGCAAGAACCAGCTTCTCTCGCATGAAAATTTAACCCAAATAGTAACAAGAATGTTGTCGTAATCCCTCACACACACAACTATTCAATATACAATTCGTTTCATAAAATTGTGATGTAACTATTACACTTTACCAATTATATAATGAATGATGATCTGGTATTATGTCACAGATTCCCTTTTGCTATTAAGGGCTAGGACAGGTGCTTTCTTGAGAAGGCTTTGGTTTTGGAAAGTGTGACTGTTATCCTGAGTGAATACCCTCTCTAACCTCAGACTGTAGTGGGTCTCGAACTGACAAATCAAAATCACACACAATGAATACCCGTCAAGTATCAATTACAAACATCTAACACGTTTAAGCACTGCATTTTGATAAAGTTTCAGTTTGTTGTCATCAAATACATATACAATATATCTATTCAGCACTCCATTTAATATCATTCACTCTATACAATATCTGAAATTTGAACGTGTCCTTCATCCTGCTAGAGCCAGTAGGATATAAAAAAGTATGGCCTCATCATATAAAACCTCAATTTATGTGTCAATATTAGTCCACATAATGGGGTGGACACAGATACATTGGAACAGGGGTATTAAAGCTGAATGCCCTTCCTAGCACCAACCATTAGGCCAAATCCCTAGGCTGTCACCTCCCAAGTCAAGTATTCTAACCACTACACCAGCACGGTCTCATCATACTCTGCACATTATCATCTGTTTTGTGGCATGGAAAAAGCTTTATAAGGTTGAGACTTTCACTCTTTGCTCTCCAGTCCATTTATTTAGATCTTCTTGACATGCAAAAAATAAAAATACAGGTATGAAATTTTTTCTACACTAGTTTTTTGCCATTTTGCATATCACAATTTATCCCCATTAAAATGGAATAGGAACAGAGAAGATGGAGCTGGGGAATTATGACAGGATGCCCTTTTCTAATGTTCTGCAGTGGCCTCCAACAATTCTAGAGTCAAGTACTGCACTCCAATCACTGCGATACCCCTGTCATCGAATTCTTACTCCACTACCTTATCACGAAACTATAGAGTACTGACCTGCAGTGGTCCAATCCACAGGTAATGCAAGAAAATGACACTGGAGTCAAAACGGTTCACGTCATTTGACAGGAGATTAACCATCTGTCCTACAGTTGTCTTTCCTAAGGCAGCTTTACTTAAACGTAGAGCCTAAAATATGCGTATAATATCAGGAAAAGCAAAGTAAAGAATTAAATACCTGAAATCTATTCTGTATAACAATACTCATGTTTATATTTAATGTCATATGACTATCCTATGCATAATAAAGTGATGTCTTAACACACTTAAGGTATGAAAAAAGGAAATACTGATATTTAATAATGCTATTATCGCAGTTAGAAAGGAAATATTATATTCATATTAATAATGCTATACAAAAGTTTGAATAAACAATGTTAATGTTCCAGACAAAAATATATTTTCACAGGCTTTTCTTTGATCTTGAATTATACTGGAAAATTAATATTTGTCATTACAATATTTTTCTTGAAACTTCTCTAGAAATGACATTCAAAGGTAATAATTTTCTTTCCCAACGAATATGAATTATCTATATTGTGTTAACCAAGGATAATCGAATTCAGAACAACTATTTCGTTTCTTACGTTATTCTTAATAACACGATTTTGAACATGCACATTCGGAAAATATTCAATAAAAGAAATTCACAATACTTTTTTTTAAATAATACATCACAGTAACTAATACATACTTTTTTACATAAATTTTGATTTTGTTGGCTAAAGTTTAAGTTAATTTCAGTAGTCTAGGCAAGATTCAGAGTAAGCAGGAGGTTGGGAATAGCTCATATATAAGGTGTAGTATTAAATGTAGACTAAAATATAACTATCTTAAAAATCTTTAGTATATTGTAACAAAATGAATTAATCTATATTACTTGAAATAAAATGGTTAATTTATAACTTGATGACATTATCGAAAACATGCAAACTAAATAAAATTGAGCAAATTTGAGATACAATATACAATATATACACTAAAATACTACTGAAAATAATCTACAATATCATCTGATTTATACAGGAGGTGCTTAGTATTATACATGGCTATGTGCAAAAATGGCGATATTATCATGATTAATGACAGGTAGCACAATATGGAGGGTGTTGCAATAAAATACATACCACAAGCTATACTTAGAAAAGAAATCAAAATAATATGAGAGGCTACTGAAAAATTAAAGCTCTAATGTTGCAAAACTTTAAATGTGTTTTCTGGCATTTTATAGTTTTGGCACTTAGCCCAGTATAGTACTATGCACCTCATGTATTGAAATTGCGAATGAATTACGTCATATATTCTAATATACAAGGGGTACTCGGTTTACACTGTCCTTGAGTTACGATGTTTCATCGTTACAATGCATCTCCCATAAATTATTTTGCCTCTTTTTTTTTTTTTTTTTTTTTTTTTTTTTTTTTTTTTTTTTTTTTTTTTTTTTTTTTTTTTTTAAATAAAATCTGGGCTGTATTATGTCTCTCAAGTGTAAAGCAGATTTTTCAGATGGCAATGTTTTCAAGTAAAGGAAAGCCATCACCATGGAAGTGAAGTTAGAGATAGTGAAATGCATGGAAAAGGGAGAAACTTTGCTACTGCATTAGAATAGGTGCTTTTTTAGGTGTGTACCAACTCTCACTCAAATTTGGGTTACATCACATTTCAGGATCGTAATTCTACCTTAAGTCTAGGACCCCCTGTATACAGTATATCACCATATTATGTTACAATATTATCTTATATATACAAACTATACTATAACCGAATTACTTTCCACTGTCTGAAACACACACACAAAATTAGAACGGAATAACTCTACCAAATCAATTTACTCTGTCTTTTCTAAAATATACACACAAAACTAAACTTAATTTGGCACTTAGCCCAGTATTGTACCAGCAGCCTCATATAACTCATATACTTTTCTTTTCCAAAATCTAGAAACAACTCATGCATTAAACAAGTTTCAAAGCTAAATAATAAATAGTAAATAGAGAAAATAATATATTTAGAAATTAAAATAAAGGTAAAGAATGAAGTTAAGAAAGTAAATAAAATTTGCTTTTTCAGAATAAAGTTAAAAGTGTCTTGATGAGGATAATCATATAACTACAATCCTGCATGCATACAACTAAATGAAAAAATATATTCTACAAAATAATACTGCAAGACTAAGATAAAGTTGAAACAGATTTCTTGTAGGATGTAACTATTTTATTACTTGACCTTCATGCATAACACCAATCGAGCAGAAAAACATAACACTAAATGAGCGAGAAAGTTCTACAAAAACAGGTCAGAAGCCTCTACATTCTACCTAACAACTAAGATTATGTATGCATTCGCTGTATGAAGAATATCATGCAATAAACAGCCACAAATACAAGTGAAGTTTAAATAAACTGGTCAAATAAAACATCAACTTCATTTCTTTGGCTTCAAATTAGTAGTCTGCACACTGGTTTTTTTGTGTTACAATTAATCCCCATTCGAATGGGAATGGTCACAGACAATTTGGAGCAGGGATATTAAGGCTGGATGCCCTTTCTAAACCCCGCAGTGGGAACATCTTGCAGCCAATTTGAAAATACTGTAGATGAAATTAATTCTGAACATATACATATATGACTGAATGGTGTGTCCCCTCTAACTTCATACACGTGTTTCAAGCAAAAAATTACTCTTCTACAGAAAGCAAAACTACAATAAGCACAGTGGTAATCCGCAGTCCATTCGCCCATCACCAATACCTTTCTGTATATCATAGAGCAACTCGCTACACGTATTTGCATGCCAGTGTGTTGTGTGCCCCAAAAGAAGGGGTGGTGAGAAAATATATAAAGCAGTGACCCCATCACCACGCCGGAAGAAAAGAGCCAGCCGTGTAGAGCAGTGTAACCTTCCTCCCCATTGAAGTAACGAATCAGTCCCCCAAGGCACAGTGGCTGACCTATCCTGAAAAAAGAAGTAAAGTACCTAAGCATACAGTCATATGGTAAGGTCACATTCCTCGAATGATTTTCACAGGTAAGCCCAAGAGTATATTCCATTTTAGTCTTTGGCCACTCGTATTAATATCGTTTTGGTGAAGGTGCCTTGGATAATTAACATGGCAGGAGTAAAATCGATTTACTCAGAAGTTATCTGAAAAGTAAAGTCTATCAGATCTCCATTGGTTTATCTGCCAGTTGTCTCTCCATAGTTTCGGTTGACACATGACAAGAGCTCTATTTATAAAGTCTCACAGCATAATTAAGAAGAGGGGTCTTGAGAGTTCAAAAAGAAAAAACAATAATGGACAATGTAAAGGTTAGAATTACTATATTACTAAAAGATAGCAATTGCATTCATTGCTACAGTACTGTGTAAAGCTAATCTATGGTAGTCTAGAATTTGCGATACAAGCAGCCTTAAACGACATCATTTCCGCTGTTAAAACACTAAATATCTCTACATTACATTTCAATCCACATGCACCCAGTCACAGTGCTAAGAGAGTATCACATGTAATAAGCAACTGACTTCTGATAAGAGGTGCTAATTTCTGTTCTTTTCAAGAATTAAACCCTATCTTAAAGGATGGGGAATCTAAAAATAACTAAGACATCTGCGATGAGAATCACAGTTTATTGTTATTAATGTAAACAGCCCACCATTGATGATAATTCCCAGAAATTTATATAAATCTTTAACAATTCCAAGAGAAGCACCTCACTCATTACCTCAATGTGTCATACTCTATAACATTTATTTATTCTTTTACTGTAAAAGGATGCTTGGACCACCACCAAACTGTCTTACCTTTCTGTAAATTAGGGCACAGGAGGCCGTTTTGGCCTTGAGGCTGACACAGCGACACCCAAAATTAAATGGGTGATAGATAAATATGTGTATTACAGCAATACCTACAATTCCAGCGGCACATATCATTCCAGAGGCAAGGGACATACTCGAGCGGTTGTCAAAGTATCGGATCAGACAACCCAGCACGACAGGCTGTATTACCCTGTAATGGTCACAGAAGCTTATATAGGAAAGATGGACTTATTTAAGGGCTTAGACCAAAGTATGCACCGCATTCAGTGTCTAGTTCAGTAAAAGATAGGGAAAAAGGGATGAACTTGTATTTCTTGGAGAGAATTAGGTTAAAAACAATTAGTGGCCAGCCTCTTATACAGGCGTAAAATCATACCAAAATGTACAAACCCACCGTTCTCTCAGTCCCAGGGTGTATTTAACAGTCGATGCCAACATTCCCATATACTGTACAAAAGAAGAGGGGAGTTTTGCTACAGCTTGGCACATACTTATATAAAGCGCATGAACTGACATGATCAGTATTATGTCACGGACTCCCTTTCCTATTAATGGCTAGGATGGTGCCTCCTTGCAAAGGACTTTGATATTGCCAGCTGCGACTGTTCCCCTGAGTGTCCCCTTTTAACCGCAGACCATAGTGAGCCTCGAAGCCACGACCTGACAAATTAAAGTCGCGAGCGCTACCACTTGGCTACGGAAACCACTTCTCAAGTGTATAAATAGAGGAAAAATGTGCATAAAAATAATAATTTAATTCTTATCAGTTCAATTATATACTGCCCACTATTTCTTCCATAATGAACAGAACAAGGAGCCATTTTTAAAGAAGAAAATCAAGATCTTTAAGAGCAAGACTTATAATACTGTATATATGAGGTTTAAAAAGCATGTAATATAAATAATATTGTTAACTGATATATATACACTGTACATATGACTTACCTAAGTACACATTCTTCAAAAGCAGCGAGTAACCCCACACGACCATATTCCCATCCAAAACAGCGAAATAATGCTTTCTCCAATCTGGGTTTCTTCCCTCTACTTTTACTAGATGCCATCTCCTCGTCCCAACTCCTGGAATAAAAAATAACATAAGTACAATTGTCGTATGACTTCCGTCATGCTGAAGCCAGTCCGTCATGCTGAAGCCAGTCCGTCATGCTGAAGCCAGAATCTGAAACTTGTAACAAATCTTGAGGGGTAACGGTTAGTCGAGGCCACGGATATTCTATTACATGCCCTCACTTTTATTGAG
>JAXCGZ010002402.1:37500-60765 GCA_037179515.1 Halocaridina rubra | reverse complement strand
TTCGGTATCACGCAGTCGAAAAAAATCGTGGACAAACCCAACAACAAACAACATATATGACTACGGATACCTCCCTGATGCAGCATGGTAAGAATGTGACATTAGTGCATGTGAACGCTCAGTCCCTTCTTGCTCATTTTGAGGACATAATAATGCTAATAAATGACTACAACATACATATCCTCTGTGTAAGTGAAACTTGGCTTCTTCCTACAACTGAAAATTAACGTGTGAATATCTCAAAGTTTAGAATATTTAGTAATGACTATGGCCGAGGGGATGGGGTCTGTATTTATATTAGATATTATTTCAGTGCATCAGAAATAACCACAGGTCTAGAAAAAACGAAAAAGCTCGGAAATAAATATATCACTGTGCAGTATCAGAAACAATCATCTTTCATTATGGGGTGTGTTAACCGTGACCCAAAAGCACCTTCCAGTTCATTCAGTCATCTGCTAGAAATATTCAGAAAAATCTCTGTTCACCATTAACCCATATACATAATTGGTGACAGTACTGATGACTTTCTCTCAGCAGACAGCAAAATTAAAACGGTGATCAGCACTGTGAGGTTAACACAAATAGTGACAAACCCGATTCGTACAACCCCTAATTCTAGGACTCTGATTGATCCGATAATAACAAATAAAGTGGAAAGTATAGCCTATTGGGTATATCCTATTGGGTATATCACGAGCTCAAGTTTGCTATTCTACAGATAAACAAGCCCAAAAGGAAGCCTTCCTTCAAGACATTCTGGTGCTGAAAAAGTTACTCCCCTGATATCCTATGTGAAGCATTAATCAACAACATAAATGTACGACGATTTACAGGTTGAAATTCTAACAAAAGTCTTTCATGAATGCCTATATAGCTGTGCACTCATTGTAGCAAGAAAAATAACCAGCCCTTTAGCCCTTTGGCTAACTAATGACATCAAAGAGGCAATGCAAACCAGAAATCAAATACAAAAAGAGTTAAGAATAAAGAGATATGATACGACTCTCCATGAATGCTATACAGTAGAAAAGAAAAGTGTCAGATCCCTCGTTGATATAAGAAAAAGAACTTTTACAAAAAACAGTATAATGACTCTACACATGATATAGCGGCAACAAGGAAAGTGATAAGTAGCATGATACCGAACGGAAAGACTACCTCAGAAAGTTATGAAAATATTATGGAGTTGAAAGAAAAAGCGGAAAAATTTAATCTCTATTTTTATAACATTAACAAAAATACATATGAGAAAATGCAAGAACACATCATCTCAGTGTACATGAGTAATTACTTAAATGACAATTCTTCCAATGTAAACTACAGAGATTACTTCAAGATCAATCCTGTCGATTGTGCTACCATAATTCTTACCATAAAGAGCCTAAGAAACTCTGGCTCTTATGGTCCAGATGGTAAACCCTTCCAATTCCTCAAAGATGCTCTACCCATGATTGTATCTTATATTTTAACTATTGTAAACACCTACATTGTTACTAAAAGGTTTACTGATTCTTGGAAAAAATCACATGTAATACCTCTGCATAAAAAGGGAGACAGAGAATATGTGACAAACTATCATCCCAATTCCCTGCTACCCATTTTCTCTAAAATATTAGAAAAAAATTGTTGCATGCCAACTAATGTCATATATAGAGACAAACAGGCTATTAGCTATTAACCAGCATGGTTTCACACCAAAACTCTAGATGGAAACTGAACCGCTCAACGTTACTAATAAAATTTACAATAATATAGATAGGAAAAAATTCTCTCTGCTTGTATGATTAGACTTATCAAAAGTCTTCGACAGTGTAAACCATGAAATTCTTATTAATAAATTTACTATCCCAAATATTGACTCGACCTGCTTTAGAGAGTATCTATCTAAGCGCAGCCCGTCTATCCATCTTAACAGCATTATCTCTACTCCAAAAATATTACCATTAGGTGTTCCACAGGAATCAGTCCTTGGTCCTTTCCTCTTATCCATTATATAAATTATCTATCTTCTTTCATTTCCGCCTGTCTAGTTGTACAATATGCAGGTGACACTCAGCTACTCCTTAGTGGTGATATTAATAATCTCCCAGACCTAACCTTAAGAGCAGAAAAAACACCGTCAAAAATTAAAACCTAAATTTCTAGTTTGAGCTGCTAATTAACGAAGTAAAACACAATACATGTTTATTGGTTCAAGGTACCATATAGCACAAATTCCAGAAAACACATTTTTTTTTTTGCGGCAATATCATTACGCCTATCAAAACTGTAAAAAATCTAGGAATTCACTCTGATAACTACATGTTGTTTGATTCCCATATAGTTAAAGTATGCAAAAAGGTAACAGGAACACTATTGTACTTATCATGTATAAAAGACAATTTTGAGACTGCCACTCGAATAACAGTTGTCAGATCTCCAGCCCTAAGTCACATTAATTATTCCACAACTGTGTAGGGAGTTACCAATAAGACTCAGATAAAAAAAAAATACAGAAGCTTCTTAATTTTGCAGCTCGAGTTGCCTTGGAAGGAATAATAATATATAACCACATCACACCAGTTCTGAAAAAAACTTGGGTGGCTGCAGGCAGAAAACAAGGTCTCCTATGCTAATTACGTTTTTGTGTACAAAATTTTAAACAGTCATTACCCTAACTGGCTATTTAATTTCAAGTCAGTCAGGGATAGAGGGGGAACCAACACAAGATAGAATAGTGAGCTCTTTATTTAGTAAACAAACACAGACGAAGGTTCAAAGATGATCACTATTAAAGGGCCAAATTTCTGGAACAATGTTCCAGAACATCTTAAAAATTCATCCTCCTTCACAGCTTTCAAAGGGAAACTATTGTTTTTTTTTTTTGGGGGGGGGGGACAAATAGTTACTGCTCACACGCTAATCAAACTTAATGATTTAATGCAATTTCCCTTAATACTAACCATTCTATATGTAAATTGGTATCGCCTTCTTTGATCTATAAGTTAAGAACAAATTATCATTATTGTAAGGAATACAAATATGGTGATGATGCCAATAATAACGATCCTGTATCGAGTGTTATTATTACTACTTTATTATTAACATTTTTGTTAGCACTTTTATTAAGACTATTGTTGTTTTAATTTTTATGCACATCTGTTAACTAAAGGTAATCGTCATTTTCTAGGAAAGCTATATTTCTCTTCACTGTAAGTTGTTGTATTACCCTCTTGCTTATTAGTTCAATTACATGTCTACTTATAAAGGTACTCTAAGTTTTGTGAAAGAATCAGGAAACCTTTGTAGTTTCTTTGTTTGTTTGCGTAATATTTTGGACATCCCAATGAGGAAGGTGGGCAAGAATACTTCCTCAATGTTTGCCTGTGTGTCACAGATGTCGACTAAATGGGGCAGAACGAGTGATGTGAGAATCCCATCCTTTGTATTTTCTTGCCGCATAGGAGTCAAGGTACTTTTGCCCTGACTCAGTCACTCCCTTCACAAGGAAAGTATGGCTATTGCATATAGATTGGAAGTAACCAGCCCAACTCCCCAATATAGATCGTACAGGTTCTCTCACCGCCAAACCCACTGGGAAAGAAAACGGAGGAAAAGGTTAATCGTATAAGAGCTCCTCTCAGGGGAGCTAACTCAGTGACTGATATCATTATAGAAAAGACTTCACTTAGCACAAATCTGAAACAAGTATGACAAAAGGTCGAAAATCACAGTATCTTTAAGAAAATATATTTTTTTCACTAAATAATCATCTTTTTGGAATAAATAAAAGACAAGAACAAACACACGCTCATAGGGAGAAATTACCAAATGGTACTGACAAATAATTATCTCTCTCTCTCCTCTCTCTCTCTCTCTCTCCTCTCTCTCTCTCTCTCTCTCTCTCTCTCTCTCTCTCTCTCTCTCTCTCTCTCTCTCAAACTCATTTTAGTCTCTTTTTCACTCACTCAGTATCTCCTTTTTCTGTAGTCTCTTAAAAACTCACTCCCTCACTTTCTGTGTGTGTAGTATCTCTCTCTCTCTCTCTCTCTCTCTCTCTCTCTCTCTCTCTCTCTCTCTCTCTCTCTCTCTCTCTCTCTCTCTCTCTCTCTCTCTCTCTCTTCTCTCTCTTCTCTTCTCCTTCTTCTTCTTCTTCTTCTTCTTCTTCTTCTCTCGCTTTTCCCATATTTATATGGGGTCCCGGTTTCTTATCAGCCTTTTCCACTCTCTCCTGTCCAATGCTTCCTCTCCACTGAGGTCCTTCTCTCTCAAGTCGTCCAGTATACAGTCATCCCATCGTCTTCGTGGTCTCCCTCTTCCTCTCACTCCCTCAACCTCTAGCTCAATCATCCTTCTACCAATCCAATCTTCATCTCTCCTCATACAATGTCCATACCACTGAAGCCTTCTTTCTTGCATCTTCTTTCCCACTTGTGTCACCTTGGCTGTCCCTCTAATTCTCTCGTTCCTGATCCTATCCTTCCTCGTCACTCCCAACATCCATCTCACCATTCTCATCTCTGCCACTTCCATCTTTCTTTCTTGTGTTTTCTTTACAGGCCACGTCTCTGAGGCATATATCATCGCTGGCCTTACCACTGCACGATATATCATGCCTTTCACTCTTGCACTAACCTTTATATCACATATCAGTCCAGAGCATTTCCTCCAATTTTTCCATCCTGCTTGTATCCTCCCATTTATTTCTCTATCCAGTTCACCATCCTGCAACAGATTTGACCCCAGGTACATAAAAGCCTCCACTTTTTTCAACCTCTCCTGTGCCAAGTACAATTGACTGTAATCATCTTGTTCTCCCATCTGCATGTATTCTGTTTTGTCCCAGCTTATCTTTAGCCCTCTACTTTCCAACTCATCCCTCCACTTGTTCAACTTCTCCTGCACTTCCTCTCTGGTCTGCGCCACCAAGACTATGTTGTCTGCAAATAACATAGTCCATGAGGCCTCCTCCAGTACGTCCCTCACTATCACATCCACGACCAGGTTGAAAAGGTATGGACTCAAAGTCGACCCCTGATGTAGTCCAACTGTCACTGGGAACTTGTCCGTCACCCCGGCCGCTGTCCTCACTTGTGTGTATACATCCCTGTACATATCCTGGCACAGCCTCACATACTTTTCTGGCACTCCCTTCTCCCGCATGCACCTCCACACTTCCTCCCTTGGTGCTCGATCGTAAGCTTTTTCCAAGTCAATAAAAACCAGATGTAATCCCTTCCGTTTCTCTCTGTACTTTTCCATTAACTGTCTCAACACAAAGATGGCATCCGTTGTACTTCTTCCTGGCATAAATCCAAACTGAGCTTTCGTTATTTCCGTACATTCTCTCAATCTTTTGTCCATTTCTCTCTCGTATATCTTCATAGTATGGCTCATAAGCTTAATCCCTTTATACTTTTCACAGTCTTGGATGTCCCCCTTCTCTTTGTAAATTGGTACCAAGGTACTTTCTCTCCATTCATTTGGCTTTTTTTCACTATCAAATACTTGGCAAATGATCTCGTACACGATCTCGACTCCAAGGTTGCCCAGTGCTTTCCAAGCCTCAACAGGTATCTCATTTGGTCCAACTGCTTTCCTGTTCTTCATTTTTCCAATTGCTTTCTTCACCTCTTGCACCCTAATATCTTCCACCTCCACCTCATTTGGCTGTCCATACTCTACAATTTGCCTTGGGTTTTCTACATTTAGCAATGTCTCAAAATAGCTCTTCCATCTCTGTTTGATATCTTGCTCTTCACACAAAACTTTTCTCTGTTCATCTTTAATTTGCTTTACATGTACCAGGTCTTTAGTAGCTTTATTCCTCTACTTTGCTATACTGAACACTTTCTTTTGTCCATGATTAGTGTCCAGAGCTTCATAAAAATGTTGTAGACTCTCTGCTTTCGCTACTGCTACCGCTCTCTTAGCATTCTTCTTCGCCACTTTATACTGTTCTTGATCTTCTGCATTTCCCGTTGCATCGTATCTTTTCTTTGCCAGCTTTTTAATGCGAATCTTAGCTTGTACCTCTGGTGTCCCTCTCTCTCTCTCTCTCTCTTTGTAGTAAAAAAGGCTTAGTCTTGATCCCTAGTACCGACAAGCCAAGACGATGTTTTCTTAAGTGCTTGTCCTCTGGCATCTTATTTCGTGTAGATCTGAAATTTGCATTGCTTAGAGAAGAGCTAATGAGATAATCTCATACCAAAAAGGAATGGAAAATTATGAATTCTCTCTCTCTCTCTCTCTCTCTCTCTCTCTCTCTCTCTCTCTCTCTCTCACACACACACACACACACACACACACACACACACACACACACACACACACACACACACACACACACACACACACACACACACACACACACACACACACACACACACACACACACACACACACACACACACACACACACACACACACACACACACACACACACACACACACACACACACACACACACACACACACACACACACACACACACACACACACACACACACACACACACACACACACACACACACACACACACACACACACACACACACACACACACACACACACACACACACACACACACACACACACACACACACACACACACACACACACACACACACACACACACACACACACACACACACACACACACACACACACACACACACACACACACACACACACACACACACACACACACACACACACACACACACACACACACACACACACACACACACACACACACACACACACACACACACACACACACACACACACACACACACACACACACACACACACACACACACACACACACACACACACACACACACACACACACACACACACACACACACACACACACACACACACACACACACACACACACACACACACACACACACACACACTGTGACAGTCTTTAAATTCCTTCATGGTTATGATAGAGTGGATAGGGATCGATATTTCGATATGGCTGGCTCTAGAACTAGAGGTCATAGTTTAAGGAGTCACTGGAGTCGGGGGAGATTCCAAGATGCTGGAAACAAGCAAATGTGATACCTATCTTCAAAAAGGGAAGGAGGGATACGGCTCTGAACTATAGACCAGTTTCCTTGACCAGCATAGTTTGCAAAGTTATGGAGAAACTACTAAGGAAACATATCTCTCTTCACTTGGAATCCTTCAACTTTTTGTCAGTGAGGCAACATGGCTTCAGAGAAGGTAGATCAACAGTAACAAACTTATTAGAATTTTATGATGAGGTAAGCCAAATCTTACAGGAAAGAGAGAGCTGGACAGATTGCATATTCCTAGACTTCCAGAGAGCGTTTGACACTGTTCCACATGGGAGACTTATTAGGAAGCTGCAATCAATGGCTAGAATAGGTAGAAATGTCTTGGAATGGATAAAAACTTACTTAGAAGGAAGGGAACAGAGGGTTAGAGTAAGACACTCAGTGTCTGAATGGAGAAGAGTTAGTAGTGGAGTTCCACAGGGTTCAGTTTTAGGGCCACTTTTGTTCCTTGTATATGTAAATGACCTACCAGAGTCTGTAAATTCATTCATGAATATGTTTGCAGATGATGCAAAGATTGTGAAGAAAGTAAAAAACGAGAACAATGGTAGAGAACTTCAGGAGGATCTAAATAATCTGCATGAGTGGTCAGAAAAGTGGCTAATGAAATTCAATACCTCAAAATGTAAGGTAATGAGAATGGGTACAAGTGCAAGAAGGCCCAAGCTTGACTACTCGGTGGCTGGAGTACAACTTCAAGAGACAGAAAATGAGAGAGATCTAGGAGTAAACATACTGGCAGATTTGTCTCCAGAAATACATATAAATGGCGTAGTAAGGGCAGCATATGCATTCTTATCAAATGTAAGGGTAGCCTTCAGGCACATGGACAAGGAAATGTTCAGAAATATTTATGTAACCTATGTGAGGCCAAAACTCGAATATGCAGCCCCCTTTTGGAATCCGCACTTGAAAAAAGCACATAGCTAAGCTTGAAAAAGTTCAAAGACATGCCACGAAACTGGTGCCAGAAATACGCAATCTTGGTTATGATGAGAGGCTGAGGGAATTAGACTTACCATCACTCGAAGCTAGAAGAGTGAGGGGGGATATGGTGACAGTCTTTAAATTCCTTCATGGTTATGATAGAGTGGATAGGGATCGATATTTCGATATGGCTGGCTCTAGAACTAGAGGTCATAGTTTGAAGCTTCGTAAGAAAACTTCTTTGCAGGATGTAAGGAAATACTTTTTCAGTGTAAGAGTAGTTGATAATTGGAATTGGCTAAGCGAGGAGGTAGTTAATGCTATCTCAATCCATAGTTTTAAGGACAGGTACGATAAGTATCACTAAGTCTAAAATGGAACCGATCAGGAGACGGGAAGATACGAGCTTTGGGCTCTTTCCCGTAAACACAATTAGGTAATCACAATTAGGTAATCACACACACACACACACACACACACACACACACACACACACACACACACACACACACACACACACACACTTGACTACTCGGTGGCTGGAGTACAACTTCAAGAGACAGAAAATGAGAGAGATCTAGGAGTAAACATACTGGCAGATTTGTCTCCAGAAATACATATAAATGGCGTAGTAAGGGCAGCATATGCATTCTTATCAAATGTAAGGGTAGCCTTCAGGCACATGGACAAGGAAATGTTCAGAAATATTTATGTAACCTATGTGAGGCCAAAACTCGAATATGCAGCCCCCTTTTGGAATCCGCACTTGAAAAAGCACATAGCTAAGCTTGAAAAAGTTCAAAGACATGCCACGAAACTGGTGCCAGAAATACGCAATCTCGGTTATGATGAGAGGCTGAGGGAATTGGACTTGCCATCACTCGAAGCTAGAAGAGTAAGGGGGGATATGGTGACAGTCTTTAAATTCCTTCATGGTTATGATAGAGTGGATAGGGATCGATATTTCGATATGGCTGGCTCTAGAACTAGAGGTCATAGTTTGAAGCTTCGGAAGAAAACTTGTTTGCAGGATGTAAGGAAATACTTTTTCAGTGTAAGAGTAGTTGATAATTGGAATTCGCTAAGCGAGGAGGTAGTTAATGCTACCTCAATCCATAGTTTTAAGGACAGGTATGATAAGTATCACTAAGTCTAAAAATGGAACCGATCAGGAGACGGGAAGATACGAGCTTTGGGCTCTTTCCCGTAAACACAATTAGGTAATCACAATTAGGTAATCACACACACACACACACACACACACACACACACACACACACACTGTGACAGTCTTTAAATGGTCCGTTCATGGTGTATGATAGAGCTGGATAGGGAGTCGATATTTCGATATGGCTGGCTCTAGAACTAGAGGTCATAGTTTAAGGAGTCACTGGAGTCGGGGGAGATTCCAAGATGCTGGAAACAAGCAAATGTGATACCTATCTTCAAAAAGGGAAGGAGGGATACGGCTCTGAACTATAGACCAGTTTCCTTGACCAGCATAGTTTGCAAAGTTATGGAGAAACTACTAAGGAAACATATCTCTCTTCACTTGGAATCCTTCAACTTTTTGTCAGTGAGGCAACATGGCTTCAGAGAAGGTAGATCAACAGTAACAAACTTATTAGAATTTTATGATGAGGTAAGCCAAATCTTACAGGAAAGAGAGGGCTGGGCAGATTGCATATTCCTAGACTTCCAGAAAGCGTTTGACACTGTTCCACATGGGAGACTTATTAGGAAGCTGCAATCAATGGCTAGAATAGGTGGAAATGTCTTGGAATGGATAAAAACTTACTTAGAAGGAAGGGAACAGAGGGTTAGAGTAAGACACTCAGTGTCTGAATGGAGAAGAGTTAGTAGTGGAGTTCCACAGGGTTCAGTTTTAGGGCCACTTTTGTTCCTTGTATATGTAAATGACCTACCAGAGTCTGTAAATTCATTCATGAATATGTTTGCAGATGATGCAAAGATTGTGAAGAAAGTAAAAAACGAAAACAATGGTAGAGAACTTCAGGAGGATCTAAATAATCTGCATGAGTGGTCAGAAAAGTGGCTAATGAAATTCAATACCTCAAAATGTAAGGTAATGAGAATGGGTACAAGTGCAAGAAGGCCCAAGCTTGACTACTCGGTGGCTGGAGTACAACTTCAAGAGACAGAAAATGAGAGAGATCTAGGAGTAAACATACTGGCAGATTTGTCTCCAGAAATACATATAAATGGCGTAGTAAGGGCAGCATATGCATTCTTATCAAATGTAAGGGTAGCCTTCAGGCACATGGACAAGGAAATGTTCAGAAATATTTATGTAACCTATGTGAGGCCAAAACTCGAATATGCAGCCCCCTTTTGGAATCCGCACTTGAAAAAAGCACATAGCTAAGCTTGAAAAAGTTCAAAGACATGCCACGAAACTGGTGCCAGAAATACGCAATCTTGGTTATGATGAGAGGCTGAGGGAATTAGACTTACCATCACTCGAAGCTAGAAGAGTGAGGGGGGGATATGGTGACAGTCTTTAAATTCCTTCATGGTTATGATAGAGTGGATAGGGATCGATATTTCGATATGGCTGGCTCTAGAACTAGAGGTCATAGTTTGAAGCTTCGTAAGAAAACTTCTTTGCAGGATGTAAGGAAATACTTTTTCAGTGTAAGAGTAGTTGATAATTGGAATTGGCTAAGCGAGGAGGTAGTTAATGCTATCTCAATCCATAGTTTTAAGGACAGGTACGATAAGTATCACTAAGTCTAAAATGGAACCGATCAGGAGACGGGAAGATACGAGCTTTGGGCTCTTTCCCGTAAACACAATTAGGTAATCACAATTAGGTAATCACACACACACACACACACACACACACACACACACACACACACACACACACACACACACACACACACACACACACACACACACACTTGACTACTCGGTGGCTGGAGTACAACTTCAAGAAACAGAAAATGAGAGAGATCTAGGAGTAAACATACTGGCAGATTTGTCTCCAGAAATACATATAAATGGCGTAGTAAGGGCAGCATATGCATTCTTATCAAATGTAAGGGTAGCCTTCAGGCACATGGACAAGGAAATGTTCAGAAATATTTATGTAACCTATGTGAGGCCAAAACTCGAATATGCAGCCCCCTTTTGGAATCCGCACTTGAAAAAGCACATAGCTAAGCTTGAAAAAGTTCAAAGACATGCCACGAAACTGGTGCCAGAAATACGCAATCTAGGTTATGATGAGAGGCTGAGGGAATTAGACTTGCCATCACTTGAAGCTAGAAGAGTAAGGGGGGATATGGTGACAGTCTTTAAATTCCTTCATGGTTATGATAGAGTGGATAGGGATCGATATTTCGATATGGCTGGCTCTAGAACTAGAGGTCATAGTTTGAAGCTTCGTAAGAAAACTTGTTTGCAGGATGTAAGGAAATACTTTTTCAGTGTAAGAGTAGTTGATAATTGGAATTCGCTAAGCGAGGAGGTAGTTAATGCTATCTCAATCCATAGTTTTAAGGACAGGTACGATAAGTATCACTAAGTCTAAAATGGAACCGATCAGGAGACGGGAAGATACGAGCTTTGGGCTCTTTCCCGTAAACACAATTAGGTAATCACACACACACACACACACACACACACACACACACACACACACACACACACACACACACACACAGAAATGGTTCGATAATGGGTGTAAAAGAGCTAAGGAGTGGAGAGACAAATGCTGGAAAAGGTATAGGAGGAGAAAAAACATAAATGCCTGGCAAACCTACAAAAGACCAAGAAATGACTACCTAAGTAAAAGGAGAGAGGCAGAGAGAGACTATGAGAGGGACATCACCAGGAAGGCTAAAGAAAATCCCAAGCTTTTCCACAGCTTTATCAGAGGAAAACTGAAGGTAAAAGAACAGGTTTTAAGGCTAAAGAGAGTGGATGGAAGCATCACTGAGACGGATGAAGAGATCTGCAAAGAATTGAATAAGGAGTTTCAGTCAGTATTTACAGTAGAAAATACCCCACCCCCTCAGATTGCAGTGATAGAAGCTCCAGGGCCGGTATTAGAGAACATCAACCTTACAGCCACAGAGGTATGCAAAGCGCTGATGGATTTAGATGTTCATAAA
This sequence comes from Halocaridina rubra, assembly GCA_037179515.1. Lineage (NCBI taxonomy): Eukaryota > Metazoa > Arthropoda > Malacostraca > Decapoda > Atyidae > Halocaridina > Halocaridina rubra. Next base: position 48,626 of record JAXCGZ010002402.1, on the reverse strand, counting down.
GCTACAGGTCCTGATGACATATCCCCCCATGTGCTTTAAAAATGCGCAAACACAATATCAGTGGCACTAAGTATCATATTTAAGGAGTCACTGGAGTCTGGGGAGATTCCAAGATCCTGGAAACAAGCAAATGTGATACCTATCTTCAAAAAGGGAAGGAGGGATACGGCTCTGAACTATAGACCAGTTTCCTTGACCAGCATAGTTTGCAAAGTTATGGAGAAACTACTAAGGAAACATATCTCTCTTCACTTGGAATCCTTCAACTTTTTGTCAGTGAGGCAACATGGCTTCAGAGAAGGTAGATCAACAGTAACAAACTTATTAGAATTTTATGATGAGGTAAGCCAAATCTTACAGGAAAGAGAGGGCTGGGCAGATTGCATATTCCTAGACTTCCAGAAAGCGTTTGACACTGTTCCACATGGGAGACTTATTAGGAAGCTGCAATCAATGGCTAGAATAGGTGGAAATGTTTTGGAATGGATAAAAACTTACTTAGAAGGAAGGGAACAGAGGGTTAGAGTAAGACACTCAGTGTCTGAATGGAGAAGAGTTAGTAGTGGAGTTCCACAGGGTTCAGTTTTAGGGCCACTTTTGTTCCTTGTATATGTAAATGACCTACCAGAGTCTGTAAATTCATTCATGAATATGCTTGCAGATGATGCAAAGATTGTGAAGAAAGTAAAAAACGAGAACAATGGTAGAGAACTTCAGGAGGATCTAAATAATCTGCATGAGTGGTCAGAAAAGTGGCTAATGAAATTCAATACCTCAAAATGTAAGGTAATGAGAATGGGTACAAGTGCAAGAAGGCCCAAGCTTGACTACTCGGTGGCTGGAGTACAACTTCAAGAGACAGAAAATGAGAGAGATCTAGGAGTAAACATACTGGCAGATTTGTCTCCAGAAATACATATAAATGGCGTAGTAAGGGCAGCATATGCATTCTTATCAAATGTAAGGGTAGCCTTCAGGCACATGGACAAGGAAATGTTCAGAAATATTTATGTAACCTATGTGAGGCCAAAACTCGAATATGCAGCCCCCTTTTGGAATCCGCACTTGAAAAAGCACATAGCTAAGCTTGAAAAAGTTCAAAGACATGCCACGAAACTGGTGCCAGAAATACGCAATCTCAGTTATGATGAGAGGCTGAGGGAATTAGACTTACCATCACTCGAAGCTAGAAGAGTGAGGGGGGATATGGTGACAGTCTTTAAATTCCTTCATGGTTATGATAGAGTGGATAGGGATCGATATTTTGATATGGCTGGCTCTAGAACTAGAGGTCATAGTTTGAAGCTTCGTAAGAAAACTTGTTTGCAGGATGTAAGGAAATACTTTTTTCAGTGTAAGAGTAGTTGATAATTGGAATTGGCTAAGCGAGGAGGTAGTTAATGCTATCTCAATCCATAGTTTTAAGGACAGGTATGATAAGTATCACTAAGTCTAAAATGGAACCGATCAGGAGACGGGAAGATACGAGCTTTGGGCTCTTTCCCGTAAACACAATTAGGTAATCACAATTAGGGAATCACACACACACACACACTGTACTTTGTTGGTTAGTGGGTATGTCATCCCCTGACTCGTTCGTTTAATTCTGGTTTATCTATAATCAGCTATTTTCTGTCTCAGCTTAGGTCATCATCAGTTACCGATTATAAATATCTTTGGGACGCTCGTTAAGGCTTAACGATCTTGACCTAATTAAACACATTTCCTCGTTAGTGAGCAAGTCGAAATGAAGCCAAGTTCTCAAATTCTTTCGTAATAATAATAATAATAATAATAATAATAATAATAATAATAATAATAATAATAATAATAATAATAATAATATTAAATTATTATTATTATTATTATTATTATTATTATTATTATTATTATTATTATTATTATTATACTGAAGAATGTCCAATAAATCCCTAAAATGCATATATACTTAAAGTAAGCATTTTTGGAGTAGTAACATAATTTCTAGCCTTTCTGAGAATGCTAGAGGGGGGGGGGGAATACACCTGACGTGAAAGAAGTAAGTCAAGATGCTCTCTCTCTCTTTTAAAATTACACCTGAATCAGGTCCAGGACAATTGTACTCCTGAAGGAATCTCGGGTTCCTTAAAGCAACATCTCAGAATTCTATAGAGGCTTTGAAGGTGGAAGTAAAGGATCAAAGTCGAATTTATGCGTGGTAACAATTTTGAAGAGACCGGTCTCTATAATGATAATAGAGGCATATATGTTGTCGACTTTATTAAAAGTAAATTATTGCCGGGAACGGTTGGTAAGGCATGTATTAATGTGTCAACAATCATCCTTCTCACCTTTTGGTATTGAGTTTTAAAAGCTAATATTGTATTTTCAAAGTCCTTATTAGTGACTTTATGTCCAGCTTTGTTCGGCACCTGCACAATTTTTGTCCCGCCAAAGAAACCTCTCACTCTCTCTCCTACGTTCTTTTATCACAAGTTCCAGACTAGGTCCAGTTATTCCATAAAACATAAGTCACAGTTCTAGAATTTCATAAAGACACCCCTGGATAACTGCTGGAAGAAGGTGTTGGGCTTCGCATTAACTCGTATTTAAGAATACATTTTTCGTGATAGTCATGTAAAAATGGAATACACAGTTTGAATGATTAGAGCTCCATCGGTTAGCTTCATTTTCCAGCTTTGAAGAATTAGTCTTTTTACATCCTCCACTGTCTCGTGTGGATGACCAGAAAAAAAAATGCTTCCAATTTCGTCAAGAATTTTATTCTCTTTCACTTGTTGCGTGCGGGGGAGGACGAGTACGCATAGAGCTCCCGATAATATTGCGTTTATCAAGTGACAGAGTTTAAATTAACAATTACAAAATTAACAATAGCATAGTGAAATACAAACCTTCACATTTAAGTCAGAGTGATTATAACAACTTTAGTGTTTAAAGAGACACAAAGAAAATTCATTATAATCTTATAACACCTAAAAAAAAAACCGTTGAGTGTGTCTCCCAGTGTTACCGATTTCGACCACATCATCTCCCGACCTACCTAAAAAGGACCTTTCTTAGATGAACCTGAAGTTCCCCTCATACCGCAGTTCCCCTCCCATTCACACCAGAATGTCCTCATCAGAAAAAGTTGACCTTTATGACCTTCCATATGTAAATACTGATAATTTTCCGGAAGTGTTTATATCATCTATGGACAGAATGTTCGTATATTCACGTGAGGACATCAGAAGGGAATTGGAAAAAAAAACAAAAAAGACACTCTGTACAAAACAAGTCAAATATTGCTTTCAAAGGAAGTGGAACTCTCTCCACAACACAGTAGTAAACGCATCATAAAAAAGCAAACAAAAATAGATATAATTACAAATATAATCACTTTTAGCGCAAGTGTCCTGAATATCTCAATGAATGGTGAACTTGACAAATCTTTTAATCTCAAACTTCGGTTGCAAAATCCATTGTGTCTGAAAAAACACACGTCCTAGGAGACCTACATCGAATGATAGAAAGTCTTGCAGATAAGTTGAGAATTTTGGAAGCAGATGCTGAAGAGGTGAAAGTCTTACGACACAAGGTGGGTTTGCTAGAATCAGACATTGTCCTACTTAAAAGAGACAATTCTAGGTTGAAACTGCTATTAGAAACATCTCCACCTCTCAATTCAGTGCTGTCACCTAACAACGATGATGTCCCTTCTACCAACAACCCTCAGGTTTTGCAAACTAGGTTTTCTGTCTCTACTCACAATCCCTTCAGTGCATTGAAAGACGAATGTGACAGTGGTAGTAAAGAAGAGGTATATCCATATAAAAGTGATAAGTCAAGTTGACAACCTGAATGCACTTCTGGCATAAATAACCAACTCAGTAACAGGTTACAAAATAGTGAAGAAACAACAGTGCCCTTCCCCACTCCTCCTAACACAACAACAACAGGCACTAACCAGAACAAGATTCTTCCCAGCACAAATAACCAACCTGTTAAAGGGTTGCAAAACAGTGAAGAAGATATAGAGCCCATCTCCACTACTCCTAACAACACAGCAACTATCACTAACCAGGACAGCCAAATTACACCTTCCAGCACAAATAAGCAACCCAGCAATAGGCTGCAAAACAATGAAGAAAACAGAAAGGACAAAATAGAAGCAGTCTCTAATCTAAACATTCCATCGAAGTCCTCTCCCCCACAGCCACAGTTACCCCATAATGCAAGTGCAAGGGGTACAGCTCAAATATATATTCGCATTCATGGCAACCCCTTTGAGAGAGAGATACGTAATATATTGACAAATCAAGGCATCCCCTCTGAAGAAGTCTTGATTAAGGATCTTTCTCGCAAACCAAATTGGGTCTCCTTCGCAATAACGATATCAAAAGGATTTGAATATGTGGCTTACAAACTGAATCAATGGCCTACAGGCACAATTGTCCAGCGATTTCACAGGGGCATACAATGGACACAACATGGGTAATCCATAAAATAACCCAAACTACAGTCATACCAAATTAAACAGCAAAGAGCTTATGAAACGATCTCCTATCCATGAGACTACAGAAAGAGACACAATACAAACCTCTCTTATTGCTGTCCACGAACAAGAGACTTCTCTTGGAGAGATGGCTCTTACAACCCTAGACACTCACCTAGTCATACAAACTTTGGGAAGGTCCAGTCATACCATGGCACGTACTCAAATCAGAGTTACATATCCAACGGCAGGTACACACACCAGGATCCATGGGCTAACCCCAGAACACACTATAAGTATGAAGTCCCAGCAGAATCACACAGTCGAAACACATCATGGACAATTCCAAGAACAAACTACAAATAAGACTTTTGATACCACCCTGATGAAACATGGTAAGAATGTAACATTAGTACATGTGAACGCTCAGTCCCTTCTCGTTCATTTTGAGGAAATAACAAGCTAATAAAAGACAATAAAATAGACATCCTCTGTGTAAGTGAAACTTGGCTTCCTCCTACAACTGAAAATAAATATGTGAATATCCCAGAGTTTAAAATATTTCACAATGACCATGGCCGAGGAGGTGGGGTCTGTATTTATGTTAGAAATTATCTTAGTGCATCAGAAATAACCACAGGTCTAGAAAAAACTGAAGAGCTCGAAGATTTATGGATCACTGTGCAGTACCAGAAACTTCCATCTTTCATTATAGGGTGTGTTTATGGTCACCCTAAAGCACCTAACAGTTCATTCAGTCATCTGCTAGAAACATTCAGAAATATCTGTGTGCACCATAAACCCATATACATACTTGGTGACTTTAACGATCACTTGCTCTCAGCAGATAACAAAATTAAAAGGGTGATCAACACTGTGAAGTTAACGCAAATAGTGGCAAAACCGACCTGCATAACCCCTAATTCTAGGACTCTAATAGATCTGATAATAACAAATAAAGTGGAAAGTATACCCTATTGGAACGTAGTTCCCTGCCTAATTGCAGACCACAAGCTAAACATTGCTATGCTAAACATAAACAAGCCCAAAAGGAAGCCTCTCTTCAAGACATTTCGGTGTCAAAAAAATTACTCCCCTGATATCTTTTGTGAAACATTTATCAACAACACATACGCACTTAACAGAATTAAAAACAGATAACATCGATTTGCAGGTTGAGATTTTATTAAGTCTTCCGTGAATGCTTAGATAGTTGAGCAACCATTGTAACAAGAAAAATAACCCGCCCCTCAGCCCCCTGGCTAACTAATGACATCAAAGAGGCAATGCAAATTAGATATCAAATATAAAAAAAGCTAAAAATTAATAGATATGATATGACTCTCTCAGAACGTTATAAAACAGAAAAGAAACGTGTCAGATCTCACATCAAAGTAAGTAAAAAAGACTTTTGCAAAAAATAATTTAATGACTCTAGACATGATACAGCAGCAACATGGAAAGTGCTAAGAAGCATGATATCAAATGAAAGGAATACCTCAGAAAGTTATGAAAATATTATGGAGTTGAAAGACAAAGCTGAAAACTTTAATACCTATTTTGCTAACATTGGCAAAAAGACATATGAGAAAACACAAGAAAACATCAACTCAGTGAATATGTGTAATTGCTAAAAGGACAATTCTTCCAATGTAAACATAAGAGAGTACTTCAAGATAAATCCTATCGATTGTGCTACCCTAATTCTTACCATAAAGAGCCTAAGAAACTCTGGCTCTTATGGTCCAGATGGTATACCATTTCAGTTCATCAAAGATGCTCTACCCATGATTGTACTTTATATTCTAACTATTATGAACACTTCCATTGTTACTAAAGTTTCTTGACTCTTGGAAAAAATCACATGTAATACCTTTGCATAAAAAGGGGGAGAGGGAAGATGTGACAAACTATAGTAACATTTTCCCTGCTACCTATTTTCTCTAAAATATTAGAAAAAATTGTTGCACGCCCACTTATGTCATATTTAGAGTCAAATAGACTATTATCAATTAACCAACATGGTTTCAGACCGAAACTCTCGACGGAAACTGCACTGCTCAAAGTTACGAATACTACCTATAATAATATAGATATGAAAAAAATTTCTCTGCTTGTATTATTAGACTTATCAAAAGCCTTCGACAGTGTAAACCATGAAATTCTTATACGTAAATGTTCTAACCTAAATACTGATCCGAGCTGGTTTAGAGAGTAACTGTCTAATCGCAAACAGTCTATATGTCTTAACAACATTATCTCTATGCCAAAAAAATGTATCATTTGGTGTTCCACAGGGATCAGTACTTGGCCCTATCCTCTTCTCCATTTACGTAAATGATCTATCTTCTTTCATTTCTGACTGTCTAGTCGTACAATATGCAGATGACACTCAACTACTCCTTAGTGGTGATATTAATAATCTCCCAGAGCTAGCCTTAAGAGCAGAAAACACTCTATCAAAAATTAAAACCTATTTTCAAGAAATTGGGCTATTAATTAACGAAAGTAAAACGCAAAGCATGTTTATTGGTTCAAGGTTCCATATAGCACAAATTCCAGAAAACACAACAATTAATTTTTGCGACAATATTATTACACCTAGCAAAACAGTCAAAAACCTAGGAATTCACTTTGATAACCACATGTTGTTTGATTCCCACATAGATAAAGTATGCAAAAAGGTTACAGGAACATTACTGTACTTATCACGTATAAGAGACAATTTTGAGACTACCACTCAAATAACTGTTGTTGAATCTCTAGCCCTAAGTCACATTAATTACCGCACAAGTGTTTGGGGAGCTACCACTAAGACTCAGATAAACAGAATACAGAAGCTTATTAATTTTGCAGTTCGAGTTTCCCTGGGAGGAAAAAGAAAATATGACCACATCACACCAGCTCTCAATAAACTTGGGTGGCTGCGGGTAGTAAATGAAGTCGATTATGCTATTTATGTTTTTGTATACAAAATTTTGGACCATCATTATCCTAGCTGGCTATTTGATTTAAAAACAGTCAGGGATATAAGGGGAACCAACACCAGACAGAGCAGTGAGCTCTTTATTCAGAGAACAAACACAGAAGCAGGTTCAAAGATGATCACTATTAAAGGGCCAACACTCTGGAACGATATTCCAAAGATCTTAAAAATGCATCCTCCTTCACAGCTTTCAAAGGCAAACTATATAGTTTGCTTTTGGACAAATAGTTGCTGCTCACACATAAACTAAACTTAATTACTTAATGCAATTTCCCTTAACACTAACCTCTCTATATGTAAACTGATATCGACTTCTCTGTTCTCTAAGTTAAGAACTAATTATTCTCATTGAAAGGAAAACAAATATGGTAATGATGCCGATAATAACGATACTGTCTCTAGTGTTATTATTACTATATTATTAATATTATTGTTAAAATTTTTATTACATCATTATTATTTTCTATGAAAGCTACATTTAATTTAACTGTATGTATTACCCTCTTACTTATTAGTTCAATTACATGTCTACTTATAAGTTACTTTTATTTTTAGAAGAATAACCATTGTACAAAAATGGAAATAAATGTTTGTCTGTTTGTTAGTTACTCATAAAATGAGGCGAGTGACTACTAGTGAAATGAGAATATTTCTCATCCAAAAAGATAGGACCGCAGATCCAAAGGGCATGGGAGAAGCCCTCTAAGATGCTACTTCTTACTTTGGAACTGGGTATAGAAAAGAAATGAATATGGACGGGCTTACAATTGGACTGGAAACAGATATGCGAACAGACGATGCGGGGGGTCACCTTCTAAAATTAAGAAATCTGTCGAGATATTCCTGGAGGGCATAGCGTCTGGTCAATGAAACAAGGGCAAAGTTTTCGTCTGCGTATCTTTTCTAAAAATAAATGGATGACTATTCTTAAATGGGGAGTGATGTACGGCAGAACGAAAATCTCGTAATAATAATAATAATAATAATAATAATAATAATAATAATAATAATAATAATAATAATAATAATAATAATAATAATAATAGTTATTATTATTATTATTATTATTATTATTATTATTATTATTATTATTATTATTATTATTATTATTATTAGCATATACCGTTGTTCAGGTTGATGCTATCATTGTTGCTGTTAGAAACGAGGTTGATAATTCGGTGAATCTCCTGCAAGCATCGTGTTGTCGCGAGAGGTAGCAATATTAACACTCAGTTATCTAGCAAACCAAACGATTAAATTGGGAGTCAACGAGACTTTCTCAAGACAGGTTCTTCGTTACCCTAATATTCCAAAACATAAAAAGTAACAGAAAAAAAGAAGATAGAGCAAAAACAATTGTGAAAAAGATGAACACTGATAGTCTAATATCGCCAAAGATAAATTTGCATACATATTAGCAAAATACAAGAGTATTATTTTCATGGTCATTTTGGACTAAATTGAAAGCCTTCTTAGATTGACTAATTATTATTTACGCCATTAGCTGCGTGTGGAACTTATGATGGAATCATATCTTCCTAAGTTCGGACTTCTACTCGGTCAAAATATCCGTCTCCCATTGTTTTTATTCAGAAAAAGAAAAAATACTTTAAAATTTTCCGCTTCATATATTGGGCTCTCGCTTGAAACCCCACCTGAATGTACGGCCCCACAAGGTGTTTCATACAATATCCTCCTCACTGTAACCCGTGAGAAAAACTTGGGAGAGGGTAGTGGCTTCCCTATCTTGCAAAGCCTCAATCAACTCATATGGTCATGGAGTACACCGTATAGACCTGTGGATGTCAATGAAAGAATATAATCTGCACAGATTCTGGCTCTGATAAAGGCATACAAATGCTACATCAGCATTAACGAAAAGTAATATGATACGTAACTATAGTCATGTGATATCATTTTGACGAGAAAGGGATAAAGAGGTGAAAATATATTAAGATAAAACAGTATTCACAGAAAGAAAGATAAATAGAAAACCAGGGAAACAGAATGCACTAAAATCCAAGATTTCTCTTTAACATGCTGTACATATATCTACCTATCTATCTATCTGACGACGACACCGACCGTTTTTCTGTTGCATAAGAACCGGGGGACTACTTGAACCCGTTGGAAGGCAGTTAGCCAGAAAATATATAGTGTTGCGTAGATTCAACTGGACAGCTCGTTGGAAGTGGGTCAGAGTCAACAACAACAGTTCTTTCAGCACAAAATATAGCGGTTTGTCTCGAGTATTTCTCAACTTCGCTTACTAGATATAACAAATCCACCAAACCACCACCCCCAACCACCACCACTGCAATACCCCTCCGAGTATCAAATGACAAACTTGCTGTCTGAGACGCAAGTGCCACACGTTCCAACACAATTTGTGTTTCTTGTATATCAGCCAATAGTATTAATAATAATCCATCCATCCATATACCAAAGCCACATTCCTCTTTATAAGGGCAGTGGCAGAGTCAAAGAAAATACTTTGATTTTTTATGGGAATTAAATACAGAGGAGGGGATTCCCAGTCCCCTCACTCCACCCCATGTAGTCAACTTTTATGACACGCAGGGAACAAGGAGGAAGTATTCTAAACCCCACTCCCTCAGGAGGGAAAATAATAATAATAATAATAATAATAATAATAATAATAATAATAATAATAATAATAATAATTATAATGACTCCTGTTGTACAGATTCCAGATTCGATTAACGGCAGTTGGAGCTAAAAAATGGGACTAATAATAATAATAATAATAATAATAATAATAATAATAATAATAATAATAATGTAGATGAAAATTCAAGGAGAGGTGACTGTTACGAATCGCGCGCGTGTGCGTATTTGGGAGCTTCGCCTAAATGACGAGACTGTGCGCCACGATGTACCAAACGGCTAGAAGACTGGTGGTGGGGGAGGGGTTATGTCCCAGGAGTACTTAAACAGTCAGTGTCAGATTATTAAGTATTAAATTGACTGGAAAAAAAAAGGTTTACTTTGAAGTGAAACTCACGATAAGGAGTAAGGTGAGAGTGATAAAAAATAGTGAAGGTCAGGAGGGATAATGATGATACCAATCTTGCCTATTAATTAGCAAGCAATATAAAACAAAAATAAGCATAAATTATAGTGATGAACGCAATGATGAGTTATATGAGGGACGATTGTAATGATCATATAACGGGTTGCTTCTCATTCTTATCATTTTATTTTTTTTACCTTATTCTTTATTTCTGAAAAACAAGAGTTACGTGATGGGCAATGCTGCACTTGCGAAAGGCGAAAATTCCTAAATAATCTGTTCCATCAAACATCTATGACCATGAAATTGCATTCACTAAGACTTTAGAGTTGACAGAGGCTACCATACGAGTGGAGTCAAGAACGGTCTTTGGAAGGCGGTCATTATTTAATAAGCCTTTATATATATATATATATATATATATATATATATATATATATATATATATATATATATATATATATATGTATATATATATATATATATATATATATATATATGCGTGTGTGTGTGTGTGTGTGTGTGTGTGTGTGTGTGTGTGTGTGTGTGTGTGTGTGTGTGTGTGTGTGTGTGTGTGTGTGTGTGTGTGTGTGTGTGTATACACACACACACACACACACACACACACACAC
>JAXCGZ010002402.1:0-25000 GCA_037179515.1 Halocaridina rubra | reverse complement strand
TGGAATATTATTCCAGAGTGTTGGCCCTTTGATAGTGATCATCTTTGAACCTGCTTCTGTGTTTGTTCTGTGAATAAAGAGCTCACTGCTCTGTCTTGTGTTGGTTCCCCTTATATCCCTGACTGTTTTTAAATCAAATAGCCAGCTAGGATAATGATGGTCCAAAATTTTGAATAAAAAAACATAAATAGCATAAGCGACCTTATTTTCTGCCCGCAGCCACCCAAGTTTATTGAGAGCTGGTGTGATGTGGTCATATTTTCTTATTCCTCCCAGGGCAACTCGAGCTGCAAAATTAATAAGCTTCTGTATTCTGTTTATCTGAGTCTTAGTGGTAGCTCCCCAAACAGTTATGCAGTAATTAATGTGACTTAGGGCTAGAGATTCAACAACAGTTATTTGAGTGGTAGTCTCAAAATTGTCTTTTATACGTGATAATTACATTAATGTTCCTGTAACCTTTTTGCATACTTTATCTATGTGGGAATCAAACAACATGTGGTTATCAAAGTGAATTCCTAGGTTTTTGACTGTTTTGCTAGGTGTGATAATACTGTCGCAAAAATTAATTGTTGTGTTTTCTGGAATTTGTGCTATGTGGAACCTTGAACCAATAAATATGCACTGTGTTTTACTTTCGTTAATTAACAGCCCAATTTCTTGGAAATAGGTTTTAATTTTTAACAGAGTGTTTTCTGCTCTTAAAGCTAGCTCTGGGAGGTTATTAATATCACCACTAAGGAGTAGTAGAGTGTCATCTGCATATTGTACCACTAGACAGTCAGAAATGAATGAAGATAGATCATTTACGTAAATGGAGAAGAGGATAGGACCAAGTACTGATCCCTGTGGAACACCAAATGATACATTTTTTGGCACAGAGATAATGTTGTTAAGACGTATTGACTGTTTACGATTAGATAGATACTCGTTAAACCAGCTTGGATCAATATTTAAGTTAATAAATTAGTAAAGATATTTTTTTCATATCTATATTATTATATATACTATTCGTAACTTTAAGCAGTGCAGTTTCCGTCGAGAGTTTTGGTCTGAAACCATGTTGGCTAATCGTTAGTAGTCTATTTGATACTAAATATGACATGAGTTGGCATGCAACAATTTTTTCTAATATTTTAGAGAAAATGGGTAGCAGGGAAATGGGACGATAGTTTGTCACATCTTCTCTGTCCCCCTCTTTATGCAGAGGTATTACATGTGATATTTTCCAAGAGTCAGGAAACTTTTTAGTAACAATGGAAGTGTTCATAATAGTTAGAATATAGGATGCAATCATGGGTAGAGCATCTTTGATGAACTGAAATGGTATACCATCTGAACCATAAGAGCCAGAGTTTCTTAGGCTCTTTATGGTAAGAATTAGGGTAGCACAATCTATAGGAGTTATCTTGAAGTACTCTCTTGTCTTTTCATTGGAAGAATTGTCATTTAAGCAATTACTCATATTCACTGAGTTGATGTTTTCTTGAGTTTTTTCATATGTATTTTTGCCAACGTTAGCAAAATAGTTATTAAAGTTATCTGCTTTGTCTTTCAACTCCGTAATATTTTCATAACTTTCTGAGGTACTCTTTTCATTTGGTATCATGCTTCTTATCACTTTCCATGTTGTTGCTGTATCATGTCTAGAGTCATTAAATTGTTTTTTGTAAAAGTCTTTTTTACTTACACTGATGAGAGATCTGACACGTTTCTTTTCTGTTTTATAACGTTCTCGGAGAGTCATATCATATCTTTTCATTTTTAGCTCTTTTTGTGTATATATATATATATATATATATATATATATATATATATATATATATATATATATATATATATATATATATATATATATATATATATATATATGAGAGAGAGAGAGAGAGAGAGAGAGAGAGAGAGAGAGAGAGAGAGAGAGAGAGAGAGAGAGAGAGAGAGAGAGAGAGAGAGAGATACTAATTATACATCGAAGTGAGCATAAGGAGTGAACCCTTTTGCTATTGTGTTGAGTCACGCAAGACTCATCAACTTCTAACCACCAGACACCCTTCCTCCCTTCCCCTACATTCTTCTAACCCTTCCCCCTTCCCCTCAATCTTCCCCTACTTTACAACGCTATCTCACCCTATTTCAAACTAACACCATTACACAATCTCCGTCAATACGAATCCAAACATATGATCACTCTCCTTCTCATCCCTCCTCCCCACCTCAATCTATTTCCCCTCCGCATCATGTCACCAAACATGCAAATATCATTTTACCTCCATATCAATAACGCAAACGCCTCTGGCCAATCTTCCTGTTTAAAAGCATGTCCAGTATGCTGCATTTACCTAATTTATGTCAAGCCTGTGCGTGTGTCCTCCTCTGATGGAGCACTGTACAGGCTTGCTGGTCAGTGCTTTTATTATTATTATTATTATTATTATTATTATTATTATTATTATTATTATTATTATTATTATTAACTGTAAGGAGCGATGTCCGTAGTCCATTTTCTTCTAATCTTATTAAAATTAGTCTGATTTCCTTCTGCTTTAAAAGAAAAAATCATGAACAACATTCTATAATGATAATACTCTTTTTTTAACAATCGTCACCAGGCATGCGTGCGAGTGTCTTTGGTGAGTGTGTGACCTGGGGGTATTTTATACAGTCCGAAGACTTGGATTAGTTAATGTTATGCAAACCTCTTCACAATTGCAATAGCTTATTCGTTGACATCTAAGGGAGTACAAGAACAAAGATGTTGCGAGATAGGTGGGTATGCAGACAGACAGACAGACAGATAGATAGATAGATAGATGAATGGATAGATATATAGATAGATAGATAGCTAGATTAATAAAAAAGAGAGAGAATGTTATTGGAACTGTTAAAAGAAAAAAGGGATGGGGCAAGACTTCATAATACCCCATCTCTTCTCATCTCTTTATATCAGCTGTTGTCGAAAAAAACAACTGAACACTTGATTAATTAATTCATTAATTAATTAACTAAAATTAAAGCGCAGAAGCAGGACTGCTAGTGCTTTGCTCCCCTACGCCTTCTGTAACGTGATGGAAATGCTAGTATGGAATTTTTTCCGCCCACCACCACCAGAGGTACAAATAAATAAATCTTTGCCATATACACAAAACTACTTGAAAGTTATTCGTTTACAAGAATCCAATACAAAAAAACTAACAAATCTCGCAGATCTTAATCATTGATAGAGAAAATGTCAGTAAAAAATAACAATGCTAAGAAAGAAAAATAAAAGACGGAGGGGGAAGAGAGACCTGCAAATACATAGATCAGTCCCCAAGAGATGACGTCTTCTCCTAATGCTCAATACAAACGCAAGTCACAGATATACACAAAATACCCTTGCAAAATGTCTTAATCCCTCTGTCACATCCTAACCACACACATAAACACACACAAAAGAAAATAAATCAATACATATATATAAAAAAAAAAAACATTAATCACAGCAAATAAGAATAGGAGACCGGAATCAAAACATACACATTTCGCTTTTAACTTGTGACTTAACATCTACTATGTAATCATAACTTTTCTCTAAGTTATTTATTATTATTATTATTATTATTATTATTATTATTATTTATTATTATTATTATTATTATTATTGCAAAGTTCGATTCCCTTTCAAAAAAACTTTACTTATGGGTCTCTCTCTCTCTCTCTCTCTCTCTCTCTCTCTCTCTCTCTCTCTCTCTCTCTCTCTCTCTCTCTCTCTCTCTCTCGTGATAAAAATGTAGAGACTGTTTAATTAATTATTGGTTAATTACTCAACACCGCTGTCTCCGAGTTTATGTGCCTAAATAGCTGTTCCTTAAATCACTTGTTATTCCTAAAATAGGTATATACTTATGTCTGCTATACAAGAGAAACCTAAATTTTATGAATACTAATGTCTCTTCCTCGCCTGCAATCCTTCTTTTAAAAAGATACGATAAAATTATCCCCTCTTTCATTCATTGTCAAATATACCGGACATTTTTAGCTTTTATTTTCACAGATACCAAGGCTATTCTTTATTTGTCGTGAAATTTGCTCTCTCTCTCTCTCTCTCTCTCTCTCTCTCTCTCTCTCTCTCTCTCTCTCTCTCTCTCTCTCTCTCTCTCTCTCTCTCTCTCTCTCTCAAATAATTAATTAATCATGTATATATACGCATAAATAAGTTATGGTCATTTTAATAAACACATTATGTGAATTAAAAGAATCCCAAATTTGTGTCTTCATTATATAGTAATGAAATTTATTAATTGAAATATTAATGAACGGAAAGAAAACAGTGAGAACAAGAATAAGTAAACAACCTGATTCAACATCAGACAACTTAGTATTTCATAAAGCAATCAATAACCAATTCAAGAAAATAGAAAAAAAAAAGAAAAACATGAGAGAAGACTTCAAGTAATAAAGGGATTCCACACCTCAATAATTTACCTGAATGAATAAAGTAATCCAGACATAAATGTAATACGTGAAAGAATATAGGAATTAATGAATGACTACGTACAAAAAATAATTAAGTAATTAACCGATTACATAATAATTAATATAAATAAAATTTCAACATGCATTCACATGTGCCTGAGCTAGCTAAATAAAAAGTTGAATAGGACTGCACATACATACATACATATATATACATACATACATACATAAGTACATACATACATGCATACTTACATACATACATATATAATGTGTGATTGAAGGTATACAAAAAGGAAATATATTATTACCCTGTTATATCTATTGGTAGTTGGAGAGAAGGAAAAAAGAAAAGAAAAAGAAGACTAAAAACCAAAAGATTGGAGGATGTAGTTGGGAGGGGAGTGGAGAAAAAAAAAACATTGGAAAGCCGAAGAGTAGGATGGGGTGGGGCATGGCAAGGGCTGAACCCCAAGGAATGTCCTTCAAGGAAAATGTTCATGATGGTGGTATTTGGATGTCAGACATTGGAGTCTTAAGGGAAATTAATGATACTTTCTTAACTCAATGGAGAGAGAGAGAGAGAGAGAGAGAGAGAGAGAGAGAGAGAGAGAGAGAGAGAGAGAGAGAGAGAGAGAGAGAGAGAGAGAGAGATGGCTGCAATGTTGACATGAAAATTTAGAATGAGCTTAAATATTACTTAAAACATTCAGCAAGCTTTATTTGTTTGCTTATTATTTAAATGAAATAATATCCACTTACCCAGGTAAATAATAATATGGTGAACATATTATTTATGCATAGTACTGATAGATAAATGGGAAAATTAATCCACGAAATAAAATATAATTTTCTTAAAGAAATATATATTGTGAAGACAAAAAAAATTTAATAGAGTGACGAGAGAAAGGCTTATTTCTTTCCTTATACTCAAATGTCTCCGGCAAAGAAAGGATATGCAAACTCCCTTTCGCAGTTATATTCGGAAACTCTTGGGTTGAGAACTTTATATCTACTGTGGATTCCAAAAGGGGGCTACATATTCAAGCTTTGGCCTCACATAGGTTACATAAATATTTCTAAACATGCACCTGAAAGCTACCCTTGCATTTGCTAAGAAAGCATATGCTGTCCTTCCTATGCCATATATATGCATACTTGGAAATATATCTGCCAGTATGTTTACTCCTAGATCTCTCTCATTCTCTGTCTCTTGAAGTTCTGCTCCTGCCATTGAGTAGTCAAGCTTGGGCCTTCTTGCACTTATACACATTCTCATTACTATATATTTAGAGGTATTGAATTTCATTAGCCACTTTTCTGACCACTCATGCAGACTATTTAGATCTTCCTGAAGCTCTCTACCATTGTTCTCGTTTCCTACTTTCTTCACAACCTTTGCATCATCTGCATACATATTCATGAATGAATTTACAGAATCTGGTAGGTCATTTACATATACAAGGAACAAAAGTGGCCATAAAACTGAACTCTGTGGAACTCCACTACTAACTCTTCTCCATTCAGTCACTGAGTGTCTTACTCTAACCCCCTGTTCCCTTCCTTCTAAGTACGTTTTTATCCATTCCAAGACATGTTCACCTATTCTGGAAATCTAGGAATATGCAATGCCCAGCCCTCTCTTTCCTGTAAGATTCGGCTTACCTCATCATAAAATTCTAATAAGTTTGTTACTCTTGATCTACTTTCTCTAAAGAAATGTTGTTTCACAGACAAAAAGTTGAAGGATTCCAAGTGAAGAGAGATATGTTTCCTTAGTAGTTTCTCACTAAGTTTGCAAACTATGCTGGTCAAGGAAACTGGTCTATAGTTTAGAGCCGTATCCATCCTTCCCTATTTGAAGATAGGTACCACATTTGTTTGTTTTCAGCATCTTGGAAACTCCCCTGATTCCTGCAACATTTCAAATTTGATACTTACTGCAGCTAATATTGATTTAGCGCATTTCTTAGGTACATAAGGGGATATATCATCAGAACCTGCAGCTTTATGGGCATCTGACTCTATCAGTGCTTTGCATACCTCTTTGGCTAAAACGATGATGTTCTCTAATACCGGCCCATAAGCTCCTATCTCAGCAAACTGAGGGGGTGGGGTATTTCCTGCCATAAATACTGACAGAAACTCCTTGTTCAATTCTTTGCAGATCTTTTCATCCATTTCACTTATGCTTCCATCCACTCTCTTTAGCTTTAAAACCTGTTCTTTGTCCTTCAGTTTTTCTCTGATAAAGCTGTGGAAAGTTTGGAATTTTCTTTACATTCCTAGTAATATCCCTTTCATAGTCTCTCTCTGCCTCTCCTCTTTTACTTAGGTAATCATTTCTTGCTCTTTTATAAGTATGCCAGCCATTTATGCTTTTTCTCCTCCTATACTTTTCCCAGCAATTGTCTCTCCACCCCTTAGCTCTCTTACACTCATTAGTGGACCATTTCTCTCTCGCATGAATAACTCCTATTATGGTGGAAGGTATGCAACAATCTACTATCTCCCCATATTACTCACGAAAGATGTCATAGATTTCTTGTACAGATTTGTTGTTAAATAAGGTCCTTCAGTCAATAGCTGCAAAATGCTCATTTATTTTAATGTAATCGCCTTTTGAATAGTTTCTCCTTGTGTACTCAATGCCTCTACTTTCAGGCAGAACATCTTCGATGATATACTCCATCAACAACACAGTGATCACTCTTTCCAATTGGTGGTTCATACTCAATTTTTTCAATATCTAACACATTATCTGTGAATACTAGATCAAGGAGCGATGACTCATCTCCAGCCTTGTCCCTTGTTTGTTCCAGTTCATGTTGGTGTAGGCAATTCCCTTGTATGCAATATAGGAATCTTGCCCTGAATGAGTCCTCTCCACTGCATGGGTCAAGATTGATCCAATCTAAGATTAAATTCTCTCAATCCTACATTTTCTCTCCTGTGCAATGTTAACAACTGGATTTATAACTTCAATAGTACCTATATGACTTTCTTCATAAACTTCTAGCCTATGTTGATTCCTTGGTGGGTTATATACAGCAGTTACCATAATGCCCTCTGATCCAGTATTTATGCGAGAAAAACAAGAAATTCCTTAAAGTCACTTTCTAAAGAAAAATCTTTTTCTTCAACCTGAATTTTTCACTTATGAGCAGCGCTATCCCCCTACTAGTCCTTTCAAATCTTTCAACTCTTAATATTTTTAAGCCCTTAGGAAAAACTGTGACACTGTTTAAGTCCTCTCTTAACTTTGTCTCCGTAACACTACTACTATATCTGTCTAACTGTTGTTGAGAGAGAGAGAGAGAGAGAGAGAGAGAGAGAGAGAGGAGAGAGAGAGAGAGAGAGAGAGAGAGAGAGAGAGAGAAGAGAGAGAGAGAGAGAGAGAGAGAGAGAGAGAGAGAGAGAAGAAGAGAGAGAGAGAGAGAGAGAGAGAGAGAGAGAGAGAGAGAGAGAGAGAGAGAGAGAGAGAGAGAGAGAGAGAGAGAGAGAGAGAGAGAGAGAGCATACTGAGCAGTTAGGTAAAACTGAAAAAGATAAAAACCATTGTGGGGGAGTAACGTGCTTGGAGAGGTGGCCATGCTAGACAAGAGGGAAGGAAATGTTGATTGCCGGAAAATCCATGGCTAAACCAACAAGGATTGTTGAGGGTAACAATGGCTGCGACCCTGCAATGGCCTCTCTATACACCTAATGCGCTTTACACCCGCTCATCATACGTAAAAAAGTCTCACAGCCCACTACTACACGTACACAAATATAAACAACAACAGTATGTGCATCTATACAGCAAACACCTCTTTATGTATGCCAGTTATGATAACTGTGTACTATATTTACCAAGGCCAAAAGTGTTGCTCAATGGAGGACCTGTCTAAAAAAAATAGAATGAAATTAAATAAAATGAAATAGAATAAGATATATAATTTTAAATTAAATAAAATTGCATACTGTGAACCAAACTTGTTCATACTATGCGAACTCATCCTTATATCTTTGCATATTTTGCGCACTCATAAGCACAGAAGGCATGACTGAACAAAACTGTCAACAATTACAGGTAGAGTGTCGTATGAGAGTGTACCTTATACTCATCAGACACCTTGATCAATATAATCACATGCATATGCTGAGCCATATGTATGCTTGGAAGTACACAAGTCACTTTCAAGGACGTAAATTTGCAAACTACCGTAGAACAAGAATATAGAAATGTTTCAAATGGCAACTTCACAATCTTGTCCCAGATAAAGACGTTAATACATCCTTTACACGGAACCCCAAAGGAACTCAAAAGGGTCAAATGTCCACACCATCACATGGAAGGCTCAGTAGTAAAAAGGCATCCTTACATTTTTGGGTATCCATAAGGACAAAATGGCCAATTCGCAACCATCATGAAACACGCACACACCAACACATATATGCATATACATGTGTATACACACACACACACACACACACACACACACACACACACACACACACACACACACACACACACACACACACACACACACACACACACACACACACACACACACACACACACACACACACACACACACACACACACACACACACACACACACACACACACACACACACACACACACACACACACACACACACACACACACACACACATATATATATATATATGCCTCATTCCCCCTTGTAAGGGAGGTGGCCGAGCCAAGAAATGCGCATTCACCACGATCCACACATACCTCAACCACTCCTCTAAATTCCTTGGGGATATAGGGTTGCCACGTCCCCCCCCCCCTTCCACCCTGATTGAGTCATCCAACATCCGCAGCTGGTTTACCCCCACAGCTTCATCACATGGTAACTTCCTTCACAGCCGTCCACCACAGTTCACTGAGTTAGAAGGTGTGAGAAATCCCTTTGGGCAGCGTCATATATGCACAATCTTCCTTTACTTTATTATTCCTATCTCTTGCACGCACTCTTCCCTGTTCCACTGACATTCCACGTGCATTCAGTAATCTTTTCACCCCATCCATCCATCTCATTCTGGGTCTCCCTCATGCCCTAACTCCAATCACTTTTGCACTCCACACTCTCTTCACTATTCGTTCATCAATCATCCTTTCCATGTGTCCAAACCACCCCAACACTCTTTGATTTAACCTATCCGAGAGCTTCATTCCAACACCTGTTCTCATTTCTTACTCTGTCTATTCTAGATACACCAATCATACCTCTCAAACACCTTATCTCCATTATATTCAACTTCTTCCTTTCATCCTCTCTCACATTCCAAGTCTCTGCTCCATACAATGCTGTCAGCACAATCATACCTTTATATATCGTTCTCTTTGTATTCATACCCAAATATATATTTCTTATTACACTTTTCAACCCACCTAGACATTTACTTGCTTCCTTTACTCTGTGATTTACCTCTACATCAACTCGTCCACTTCTTGATACTTGCGACACCAGATACTTTAAACTCTCAACTTCTTCTAGCAACTCCCCATGCACTCGTACATTCGATCTGCCAACATTAACACTCCTCGTGCATCTCATGACTATACTTTTACCTATATTCACCTGCAACTTCCTTTTTTCACACACACTAATAAACTCAGTCACCAAATTATTCAATTAATTTTCAGTATCAGCCAGCAGTACAGTACAGTACAGTATATATATATATATATATATATATATATATATATATATATATATATATATATATATATATATATATATATATATATATATATATATATATATATATATATATATATATATATATATATATATATATATATATATATATATATATATATATATATATATATATATATATATATATATATATATATATATATATATATATATATATATATATATATATATATATATAACCAAATAAGCATATTACATATGTGAAAACATGAATCTTTTTTACCTTGACCGGGACTGGAACCTAGGACTTATAATTACTAAGGCGCTACCAACTACACACCACAGAAGGTTAAAAGGAATCCAACCTAATAGCTTCTATCTGCTATACTTAGGAATGAAAGAATTCTATCTGAATGCCACTATGTTCATATTACAGATTCCCCAACCTCACTCGTGGCTTCAATTTCGCATTTAATTCAATTCCCAATCTCATTCGGGCTATACAATAACCAAATAAGCACATTACATATGTGAAAACATGAAGCATTTTTTACCCCAACCAGGACTTGAACCTAGGACTTATAATTACTAAGTCAAGGCGCTACCAACTACACACCACAAAAGGTTAAAAGGAATCCAACCTTAGAGCTCATATCTGCTATGCTTAGGAATGAACGCATTCTATCTGAATGCCACTATGTTCATATTACAGATTCCCCAACCTCGCTCGTGGCTTCAATTTCGCATTTAATTCAATTTCCAATCTCATTCGGGCTATACAACAACCAAATAAGCACATTACATGTGTGAAAACATGAATCATTTGGTTATTGTATAGTCCGAATGAGATTGGGTATTGAATTAAATGTGAAAATGAAGCCACGAGTGAGGTTGGGGAATCTGTAATATGAATATATTTGCATTCAGATAGAATGAGTTCATTCCTAAGAATAGTAGATATAAGCTATATGGTTGGATTAATATTAACCTTCTGTGGTGTGTAGTTGGTAGCGCCTTGGCTTAGTAATTATAAGTCCTGTTTTATGTAATGGGTTTTTCCTACCATATATATATATATATATATATATATATATATATATATATATATATATATATATATATATATATATATATATATATATATATATATATATATTACAGATTCCCCAACCTAACTCGTGGCTTCATTTTCGCATTTAATTCAATTCCCAATCTCATTCGGGCTGTACAATAACCTATTAAGCACATCACATATGTGAAAACATGAATCGTTTTTTACCTCGACCGGGACTCGAACCTAGAACTTATAATTACTAATTCAAGGCGCTACCAACTACACACCACAGAAGGTTTAAAAGGAATCCAACCTTATAGCTTATATCTGCTATACTTAGGAATGAACGCATTCTATCTGAATGCCACTATGTTCATATGTGCTTAATTGGTTATTGTATAGCCCGAATGAGATTGGGAATTGAATTAAATGCGAAAATGAAGCCACGAGTGAGGTTGGGGAATCTGTAATATGAACATAGTGGCATTCAGATAGAATGCGTTCATTCCTAAGTATAGCAGATATAAGCTATAAGGTTGGATTCCTTTTAAACCTTCTGTGGTGTGTAGTTGGTAGCGCCTTGACTTAGTAATTGTAAGTCCTAGGTTCGAGTCCCGGTCGGGGTAAAAAATGATTCATGTTTTCACATATGTAATGTGCTTAATTGGTTATCGTATAGCCTGAATGATATTGGGAATTAAATTAAATGCGAAAATGAAGCCACGAGTGAGGTTGGGGAATCTGTAATATGAACATAGTGGCATTCAGATAGAATGCGTTCATTCCTAAGTATAGCAGATATAAGCTATATGGTTGGATTCCTGTTAGACCTTCTGTGGCGTGTAGATGGTAGCGCCTTGACTTAGTAATTATAAGTCCTAGGTTCGAGTCCCGGTCGGGGTAAAAAATGATTCATGTTTTCACATATGTAATGTGCTTAATTGGTTATTGTATAGCCCAAATGAGAATGGGAATTGAATTAAATGCGAAAATAAAGCCACGAGTGAGATTGGGGAATCTGTAATATGAACATAGTGGCATTCAGATAGAATGCGTTAATTCCTCAGTATAGCAGATATAAGCTATAAGGTTGGATTCCTTTTAAATCTTCTGTGGCGTGTAGTTGGTAGCGCCTTGACTTAGTAATTATAAGTCCTAGGTTCGAGTCCCGGTCGGGGTAAAAAATGATTAATGTTTTCACATATGTAATATGCTTAATTGGTTATTGTGTATCCCGAATGAGATTGGGAGTTGAATTAAATGCGAAAATGAAGCCACAAGTGAGGTTGGGGAATCTGTAATATGAACATAGTGGCATTCAGATAGAATGCGTTCATTCCATATATATATATATATATATATATATATATATATATATATATATATATATATATATATATATATATATATATATATATATATATATATATATATATATATATATATATATATATATATATATATATATATATATAATTAATCCAAAGATTACAGAATGCCGTCAGAAGTAAAGAATTCCAAAACTTAGTGTGCCAAAGTGTTTATTTGATGTTAAAAATGCTAAATTAATTTAGCCTTATTATAAATACCAAAAAAACATCAACTCACCGAATATATGTAAGAACTTAAATCACTATTCTATCCATATAGAAAAGTAATAATCTAAGAATGGCAGGTTCTTATGGTACAGGTGGCATACTCTTTCAATTCAATTCATCAAAGGTGCACTAACAGAGATAGTATTTTATATCATAATAATTGTAAACACTTCCATTATTACTAGCAAGAGTCCGATTCTTGGGAAAAATCACATGTAATTTCTTTATATATAAATGGCTATAGAGAACATGTGACAAGCTATCCTCCCATTTCCCTTCAACTTTTTTTTTTCCTAAAATACCAGAGTAAATTTACTCTGCCCAGCCAATGTCATTTCTGGAGACAAGCAGACTATTATCTGAAAATCAGCATGGCTCAAGACCAAACCTATAAACAGAAACACCGTTCCTCAAAGCTAAGAACACAATTGACAGTAAAATAAATTAAAAAAAATTCCTTGCTCTTGTTATTAGATTTATCAATAGCCTTTTAAAATGCAATCCATAAAATCTTTATTAATAATTGAATAATAATAAAACAAACCCAACATGGTTCAGAGAGTATCTATATAATCGCACACTATCAGTCCGACTTAACAATATAATCTCCACTCTAAAAAATGAATCATTTGATGTTTCCCATGGATTAATCCTTGGTCCAATTCTTTCTCTATTTACGAAAATGATTTGTTTAATTTCATACCCGACTACTTAGTTGTACAGTATGCAGATGACACTCAGCCACACCTTAGTGGTGATATTATTAATCTCTCAGAGCTAACTTTAAAGCATTACACGCTTGTTCTTAAGATGAATCCTGTTTTCAAGAAAACGGGCTGTTAATTAACGAAAACAAAGCACAATGCATGCTTATTGACTTGAGGTACCATGTAGCTAAAACTCCAGAAAACACTAAAATTAACTTTGGAGAAAATATCATCACACCGAGCAAAACTCTAAAAAATCTAAGCATTCATTTTGATAATTACATGTTCTTTGATTCCCATATAGATGAAATATGAAAAGGTAAGAAGGACTCTAATGTAATTATCACGTAGAAAAGACAATTTGAAAGTACCACTTAAATAATGGTTATTCAATCATTAGACCTCTGTCATATTAAATATTACACAACTTTTTGAGGAGCTACAAATAAGACTTAGATAAACAAAGTACAGAAACTTATAAATTTCGTAGCTCAGGCATCCCTGGGAGGATTAAGAAAATATGACCACATCACATCAACTCTCAAAACACTTGGATGGCTGCTAGCACAAAACAAGACCCCCTAAGCTATTTTCGTTTTCATATTCAAAATTCTAAACTTTCGTTATTTTACTGGCTATATTTGCCAACAGGCAGTGAACCACTACAAAGAAAGAAAAAGATCTCTTTATTCCGAGAAAAAATATAAAGCCAGCTCAAACATAATTACTAATAGAGGGTAAAACACTCTGGAACTATATTTCACAGCATGTTAAAGATGCATTCTCCTTCACAGTTTTCAAAGTCAGTTATTAAAGCATTGAGCTTGATTAGTGAATGTACTATATCTACTTGTCTAAAAGAAAACTCTATAGTTTTCTTTTGGACAAGTAGATACTGCTCATACACTAATCAAACTAAATACTTTAATGAAAAAAAAAAAAAAAAAAAAAAAACTATCCTGTATGTAACTTGATACTGCCGTCTTTGATCTTTGAGCTTAAGCATTAACTGTCATTATTATTACAAGAACAACAGTTGTGATGTTGATGATCTTCTTCCTCTATTTGCGTTCCCATTTTCATATGGGGTCGCATCTCTTCACTAGTCGTCTCCACTGGTTCCGGTCCATCACTTGCTCCTCCTCCAGCTGTCTCTCTCTGAGATCCTCCTTCAGTCGGTCCTTCCACCGTAGTTTAGGTCTTCCTCGTCTACGTCTGCCCTCCACGTGATAAGAGTACTAAATATTATTGGTGCCACTATCACTCACGACTATTATACCTTAAAGGTATCACTATACACTCAGTTAATGCAGTCAAGTTCAATTCTTCTCAGCTTTGCTTGTTCATGTGCCAAAACATTTGTATGCATAATTACTTCATATCTGTATTTCAGGATATTATTGTTGTACTACATTGTTATCTTTTTATATTATTATTATTATTATTATTATTATTATTATTATTATTATTATTATTATTATTATTATTATTTATTTTATTATTATTATTATTATTATTATTATTATTATTATTTATTATTTATTATTATTATTATTATTATTATTATTATTATTATTATTATTATTATTATTATTATTATTAGTTTGTTTATATTTTACTCAATTATCTGTTTGTTCTTTGTTTCTTTGTAATTGTGTGCACATCTTTTAGTTTTAATATTAAATTTCAAGGCTGACTATATTTCTGCTCACTTGTCAGTGTCTATATCATTCAAGTTCAACTAATTCAGTATTATTATTAATACTATTATTGTCATCATTTATTTGTGATTGTATGTACATCTGTTAATTCTCTATAATTTCAACTTTCTATGTAGACTATATTTCTGTCCACTATGAAAAGTATGTTTCATTCAAGTTCAACTGATGCAGTATTATTATTATTACTACGGCCATTATAATCATTATTATTATTATTATTATTATTATTATTATTATTATTATTATTATTATTATTATTATTATTATTATAATTATTATTATTATTATATAATTATTTTAAATTTTCCTCTCCTTTTACTTGTTTGCTTATGTACATTTTTCTTTTTATTATTATTGTTGTGACACCAGGACAGGCCAAAAATAAAATCAAAATAAATTTACCCTCATCGAGTATGGGCACGAAGAAAATATAAAGAGAAACGGAGATGGGCAGTATTGCTGCTTGTCAGATGTGAAGGGATAATAAGACATGCGTAACGAATATCCAAGAATATTCGGTGTTGATGTAAGCATAGAAAGAGAAACGTACCTGAAGGAAGACTTAACATCAAACTACAGCTGAAGGATCTACAAGACCCTTCAGCTATAGTATCTTATAAAGCTTTTGAATTTTAATTTTGAATTTATTTTCGCAAAGAAATATTAAGAAGTGACTTCTACAATCTTAAAAGCACAGATCATTTCCATGTCCATCTCTCTGTTCTCAGATATCAATTTTCTTTCTTGCCGTTTTATATCTGTAGTAGTTGATGGTGCGACATCAAGCCCTTTCTCTGTTACCAGTGTTGCTCCACAGGGCTCTGTTCTTCACCTACTCTGTTCCTTCTCTTAATCAATGAGCTTCTACAATCCCCATCATCCTCTCTTCTTCATGCCTTTTCTGACGATTCTATCCTTCACTTTTCCTCATCCTTTTCTTCACAACCTTCATCTGCTACTCGTAATCAGTCTCGTAACACTCTTTCTTCTACTCTTAACTCCGAGTTAGAGGATATCTGAGGGGGGCACTCAAAATTAAGTTAAATTCAATGCCTCCAAGATACAGTTTCTGACTATCTCTTAATCTTCTTCTTCTCCTGATAACCGTATTGTCTTCGAAACTAATGAAATTTACCCTCTCAATTCTATCAACAAATTAGGAAGCCATATAGCCTCTAATTTGTCTTGGAGGAATCATATAATCCAAATTTCCAATTCTTTATCCAAAAAATTAGGGGCTTTGTTTCGTTTTCGTCATTACTTATCCTCTTGACAGCTACTTAAAATCTATAAAGGTCTGATCCATCCCTGCTTAGAATACTGCTCACACATTTGAAGTGTTACTTCTTATACTTATCTCCTTGATAGGATTGAATCTTAGGCAGTCAGAGTCATTAATGATCCTTCTCTTACTTCTAATCTGGATTCTCTCTCTTTTTGCCATAAGGTATCATCTGTTTCTCTTTTCTATCGCTTACTACTTCCATTGCTGCTCTGATGAGTTGGCGAGTTGCATCTCTCCCCCACTGCCGAGGCCGCGTAACACTTGTCAAGTGACCTTAACTCACAGATACTGTGGGAAGATTTGTAGCTCGCGGACTGGTCGGTGCAGAGACTGCTTCTTCCCATCTACCTTCAGACTCTGGAACTCTCTTCCTCCTTCTGTCTTTCCTAATTCTTATGACCTTACTTCCTTCAAAAAGCGGATCTATCGTCATCTCAGGGCCTAATCCTCCATATATCTAGGTCCACTGTACTTTGACTATTTTTTATGTCCCGTTTTCCTTTGTGCAACATTACCTCATCTTTGCCATGTCCTTAACCTATTTTCTTTTTCTTCGTCTTAGTGTTCTCTCGTGTTTATGTCTTAGTTCTCTCTCCACTTCCACGTCACCCTCCTCCCCAACAAACATATGTTCCTACATCCCCCAGTCATCTTCCTCCCCATCTATATGATCCTCATCCCTGTCCCCCTCTCCCACACCTCAGCCCCATCAGTCAATATTCAATGGCGAGACCTGAAAGACACCGTCCAACGTCCGAGGCTGGGAGGTGTAAACAAACAACCTAACGAGCAAACAATAAGTCACAGGGCAACAGCTGGCGCCTCCTACTTTGTGACTACCGTGACTGGAAACTTCGAATGCTGCCACAAAGTGCTAATAGGGATGAAAATCAAATATATAGAAATTTTTGAACGCTGGAGTTCACAATGTATAGAATTTGGAACTGGAAAGCTGGCCATTTTTCCCTTCAGACACTAGTTCATGAAGATACTTTTCCATCATAGCCCCCACAACACCATCCGATAAAGAGAGAAAAATTAATCTGTTCAAACCGCCTTTTTTTTTTCTTGATGTTCTCCCTTGAGGGTGAGGGAACATATACTGGCCGGAAAGTTGACGTTAAATTTAAAGATTAACCGAATATCTCTCTCTCTCTCTCTCTCTCTCTCTCTCTCTCTCTCTCTCTCTCTCTCTCTCTCCTCTCTCTCTCTCTCTCTCTCTCATGATATAAAGAATGATGCAAGACATAAAGAACAAGATTAAGTACAACAAATAAGGAAAAATCCGACAGAATCACGTAATGAAGAGCAAAACACTCGAATGAAATTTTTTGATTTTTTAGGAACGCCTTCAATAAAAGACTTTTACAGAAGGAAAAAACAAACTTCTTAAAAGAAATAAGAAATTGAGAGACAAATTAGGCAAACTATTTTTCAAATATTCAATGACTTTGATGTCATTTTTGATGCACCGATGCATGACAGCAAAAGAGGTATTATTATTATTATTATTATTATTATTATTAGTAGTAGTAGTAGTAGTAGTAGTAGTAGTAGTAGTAGTAGTAGTAGTAGTAGTAGTAGTAGTAGGGATATTCACTAAGCCCAACCAGCTAACTAATCATCTCTCCACTAATATATATATCCATCTATATACTGGAGCCATCCCCCTTATAAGGGGGGTGGCTGAGTCAAGGCAAAGTACCTTAACTCATTGCGGGAAGAAAATACAGAGGAGGGGATTCCCAGTCTCCTCCCTCCGCCCCACTTAGTCGATTTTAGCTACAAGCAGGGGAACACGGAGAAACTATTCCTATCCCCCTCTCTCAAGGGGAAAAGCTTGAAATACTCCTTTTCAAATGAACTACATCTTATATGTAATAGAAAAAGAAAACTAGCATACTTTTGAATTACGACTACATCATTCTTGAAAAAAAAAATCACCAGTGCTCCTCTACTAATATAACAATGAAAATGTCTTTCTATTGCTCCTTTCTTTTGTCGGGATTTATCACGTGATAAATAATACCAAAGAATCCTAACAAGTTTCAAGATGAAGGAAAGTAGACATGGAAAAGGAAGAAAAAATTGAACGGACGTGCAGTGTAAATAAAGTTAATGGCTATGGATGGTTCTCGCATATAAAGCATGCTCTACAATCCTCGTTTTATGTGTCCTCATTAGTCCGAATTATGAAAGTGGAAGCAGAGAGTGTGACTGGTTAATTAGGGCTGGATGTTCTTCCTAGTTCTCCACGGTGGTCTCCATCGTGGGTCTGTCCACTCCTGAGTCGAGAACTTTGACCATTTGCTACCGCGGTTTCCAAAGAGTGTGATTCAATATGTAAAGTAACTGTGTTTTCACAGAAAATGCAGCCATCACTGACGATATCTCCAAAGACATTCGATCAGGTAAGTAATAACTTCAAGCAAAGCACTATTTAAATAAGTTCAAAAGTTGTAGTTTTTTCTGGAATAAAAAGGAGGTTTATATAAAGGACAAACACTCAGGGATGACCTGCGAATGAGGTTCTTCATAAGGATCAAACCATACCATCGCCTGATACGCTTCGTCCTCTTCACAAATACCTTATTACCTCTCTCTCTCTCTCTCTCTCTCTCTCTCTCTCTCTCTCTCTCTCTCTCTCTCTCTCTCTCTCTCTCTCTCTCTCTCTCTCCTCTCTCTCTCCTTGCAAAACTATGGCTCTTTATATATATATATATATATATATATATATATATATATATATATATATATATATATATATATATATATATATATATATATATATATATATATACATATATATATATATATATATATATATATATATATATATATATATATATATATATATATATATATATATATATATATATATATATATATATATATATATATATATATATATATATATATATATATATATATATATATATATATATATATAGATATATATATAGTATTTTATTAAAAATGTATAAAGCATATATGGGGTATAGATATTAAAAAAAAGCATGATGTACTATACAAACATTGTAAATATTACAAACTGTAGCTTTTGTACCTGTTTTTCATCATACGCTTCTGTGAGCATTAATTTTATCCAGTAAAAATACAAAATAATAACAATATTTGAAGCCATAGTAATAACGTTATTTGTATATTCATATAACCACGCAGTTTATTTAGTTTTCCTTGTCATAAATTTTCCATGAAAATATTGTTATTGGATTAAATTGAAGATGACATTTTCTAGTACCTATGTTTCCATATCAAATGGCTTGCTATGAATGATGTAATTTACATTATTTGTAAAAAAAAAAAAACTTTGGTGTTTTTTTTTTCTAATGATTGTGATACCAGGACAGGCCAAAAAATAATAAAATAAAACAGCCTTTATCGGGCCTGGGCACGAAGAATACATAAAGTAAAGAGAAACAGAGATGGAAAGTATAATGACCTGTCAGATGTTAAGGGATTATGAACGATGTGTAATGAATATCCAAGAATATTCAGTGTAGCTGTGGGCATAGAAAAAGAACCGTAACTGAAGGAAGACATAACATCGAACTGTATTGGAGAGACCTATTTAAGTTCAATAGCCTTCAGCTGTAGTATCGCAACGGGCGAATGGTGCCATGAGCCAACCTACTACTGTTATTTTACTATTACAGTTATGTTAAATATAATCACTTAAAGTAGTGTGCTGCATATAAAATATTACTGCCAGACTTACATATGATATTATGCAGTAATTTTGACCAGCAGTTAATGAGAATTATAATGTTGACATCAATGGACTGTTAAAATATTCATATTCATGGATTACAGTTCTCAATGGTTAGATTGTGGTAGACCACCCTTCCCATCTCTAGGGTGTGCGTTTGGCTCACACCCTAGAGTTCGCTGATTGGTGATATTGCATTTGCAATGTTTTTGTGCCAGAATTTTTCACTGGGATGACGAGAGGGTAGTGGTGTTTCCACTTTATTAGTCTCTATAAACTTGGCAGATATATATGAATCTTTGCTAGAGAGTGATTTTTTTTTTATTTATAAGCTCACGTATCATTGAGTGCAGTAAAGCATTTCCTGTAGCTCTCGTAGTTTTTTTCTTTTTTGTTAACATTATGTTGCATTCTGCTTAAGTTAGCTGGGTGGTCACACCTGTGAAGAGAGATAAGTATCAGGGCTTCATCATACCCTGCCAAACCTTATTCACCCCTTTCATAAGATTTTTTTTTTTTTTTTTTTTTTTTTGAGGCAAGAAAAAATATTTCAGGAAAGATGGGAGAGATTGCCAGCCAATCCTACGTTCTCCTATCCCTGGAGACCAACTTGACAACATAGACACACATCTCACCACCTTGGAAACTTTCGAACCAACAAGGTGATAAAACAAACCAAGAGGTATAACCTCTAACCTACGGGCCGTTCTTTGAACAAGGGCCCGTGCCAACACAAGGTTGGCTTTAACCTCAAACAACAACAACAACATCCTATCCCTTTTAGTCAGCTCTTGCGACACTTAGAGAATATGGGGATGGAGTTCTCTTCCTCCCACCCTATTGATAATGCTCAGTGTTTTATTATTTTATGGTCATTTAACAAAAGAAGGCATTGACCAGATAATATGCTCTTATGTGAAACATCTCATATTAATTTATATGATAGAATATTATTTACTATTGAAGTTTCAGTGAAAAGTATTTTGGTCTCGGAATTTTAATTGAGGGGGGTGCTAGAATACTTCCTCCATGTTCTCCTGCGTGTCTTGGGAGTCGACTAGGTGGGGCGGAGCTAGGGGACTGGGAATCCCTCTGTATTTCCTCTTCCAAAAGAGTCAAGAGTATTTTATCTTGACTCAGCCACTCCCCTTATAAGGGAAAAATGGGTGTATATATATATATATATATATATATATATATATATATATATTATATATATATATATATATATATATATATATATATATATATATATATATATATAATATTTGATTATTGTGTAGCCCGAATAAGATTGGGAATTGAATTAAATGCGAAAATGAAGCCACGGGTGAGGTTGGGGAATCTGTAATATGAACATAGTGGCATGCAGATAGAATGCGTTCATTCCTAAGTATAGCAGATATAAGCTATAAGGTTGGATTCCTTTTAACCTTCTGTGGTGTGTAGTTGGTAGCGCCTTGACTTAGTAATTATAAGTCCTAGGTTCAAGTCCTGGTCGGGGTAAAGAATGATTCATGTTTTCACATATGTATTGTGCTTATTTGATTATAGTATAGCCCGAATGAGATTTGGAACTGAATTAAATGCGATAATGAAGCCATGAGTGAGGTTGGGGAATCTGTAATATGAACATAGTGGCATTTAAATAGAATGCGTTCATTCCTAAGTATAGATGGTAGCGCCTTGACTCAGTAATTATAGGTCCTAGGTTCAAGTCCAGGTCGTGGTAAAAAAACGATACATATATATATATATATATATATATATATATAATATATATATATATATATATATATATATATATATATATATATATATATATATATATATATATATAAAGATACAAGACATTGTTCTAAAATTTTACATAAAAGAGTACTCCCACATTCAGATGTTCAGAGTGGGAAGAATAAATGAAGTTGTGCAGTATCGCAAGATCAGACATGCACAATGGAATACGGAAGCAAAGAATGATATCCAAGAGTGCGATTCAAGCTATGGTCATTCAATCTGGCATCGGTATAAGTTTTTGTCACTAATCCTTTGGCTTAAATTAGTCTTACAAACATACTATGCAACTCTGCCATTTTTTTTTTTTTAAGATTGACATAAATCACCAAAAAATACTTCTGTAAAGCGCGCACGCGCGCGCACACACACACTACCATAACGTGCAGTATCACCCGACAGTGAAGTTTAGCTCTCCGCACTCCCTACAGATCAACTCTTTACTATCTAACTCTCTCCTTTAATTAATCCGTCTCTGCCCAATGACAAAGCAGTCTAAACACCTCTCTCGACACAACTCATAAATCCTCTATTAGAATACTCGATTCAAACCTCAGGTGCTAAGCTCGGTTCTTCTTTCAATTGCCAGGCGTATAAAGCGAATTAAAAGAATTATTACTATTCTTTATAAAAAAAATTTCATAATTGAGCATTAAGATATAGATTAAACCATCGTATAATTTTTTCTGCTTTTTAGATTTTGTGTCAGGAAATATTTTAGTGTTAAATTTTGGGAGAATTCTTAAAACAGAAATATAGGTTGATGATGCCCGTGATGATTTAGCAGATCACGGCATAGATGCTTTAGATGCCAATCTTGCGAAATCTATCATAAATGAGTTGTAACTTCATAGGGACTATCTTAAGAAAGCTTTGATCCCCCCTAAAAAAAAAAAAAAAAAATTACTTTAAGGCAAGTTCTTTGGATTACAAACACCTCACCACGTGTTTCTTATTCCAAGCCAGAGTATTTCTACTCCTCCTCATTATCTCCACTTCTCGTTTATATTCTTCTCTCTTGCCTCTCCATATTAAGTCTGTTTAGATATTTGCACCTCGCCCATCATTTTCTTCCACGGATGAATAAACGACCAGGTACGAGCCACCTGGCATCTATCTGACAAAGAACAAATAACACCGGTACTGACACTCCATTGCGCTAAAGTTATGTTCCTCCTCCTCACCATGCTACGAATGTGACTCGCCAAAACCCCTATTTCCCTTCTCTCTCTCTCTCTCTCTCCGCTCTCTCTCTCTCTCTCTCTCCTCTCTCTCCTCTCTCTCTCTCTCTCTCTCTCTCGCTCTCTCCTCTCTCTCTCTCTCTTCTCTCTCTCTCCTCTCTCTCTCTCTCTCTCTCTCTCTCTCTCTCTCTCTCTCTCTCTCTCATACTTACCCTTATATTTTACATTCATTTCTTCTCTATAAATATATCTTGGCTTACACTCTTCTCTCAAAATGTTAATATATTTTCCACATTTTGCTATTTTATGTGTCAATTTTAATTTCATCTGTGGGGGTGGAGAAATACAGGCTGGAACTGGGGAATTTAGGCTTACTGCGATGAAAATGAGGATGGTGCTGGATTGAATGTTATGTTGAATGGAGAGACACTTGAGGAAGTTGATCAGTTTAAGTATTTAGGCTCGGTTATGGCTGCAAATGGTGGAGTGGAAGCAGATGTGTGTCACAGACTGAATGAAGGATATAAAGTGTTGGGTGCGTTGAAAGGAGTGATGAAGAATAGAGGGTTGGAAATGAATGTTAAGAAAGTTTTGTATGAGAAAGTGGTTGTGCCAACTGTGATGTATGGATCAGAGGTTATGGGGTATGAAAGTAAGTGAGAGACGGAAACTAAATGTGTTTGAGATGAGAGGCCAGAGGAGTATGATTGGTGAATCTCGGTTGGATAGGGTTAGGATTGAAGTGGTGAGAGCAAGAATGGGTGTGAGGAGAGAATTTGCAGCCAGAGTAGATATGAAGGTTCTGAGAATGGTTGGCAAGGTGGAAAGGATGGATGATAAAAGGCTGCTTGAAAAAGGTAATGAATGCGAGAGTTTATGGGTTAAATGCTAGAGGGAGGCCTAGGTTTGGGTGGATGGATGGTGTAAGGAGAGCCCTGAATGATAGGAGGATGGATGTGAGGGAGCAAGTGAGCGTTCTAGGAATAGGAATGAGTGGCGAGCGATTGTGACGCAGCTCTGATGGGCATCTGTTGTTACCACGGGGCTGCATCTTACCGAGGAAGCCCTGTGGTAGGGGCAGTAGGGGAGTTGGCATTTATGAAGCGACGCAGGTTGTGGAAGAGCCGGGAGGATGGGCTGTGGCACTCCAGCAGTGCCATCTGAACGGTCGCTTGCTCCCTCGTCATTGCCCACAGAAAAAAGTAATCCCCTTATTGTGTCTTTTTTTATGTTGGCTACCCCCCTATTGGAGGAGACAGCCAAGGTAGATAAATAAACAGATTCATGTAAATGACAAAAGTGTACATTTGAGGAGGAGGAAGAAGAAGAAGAAGAAGAAGAAGAAGAAGAAGAAGAAGAAGAAGAAGAGAAGAAGAAGAAGAAGAAGAAAGAAGAAGAAGAAGAAAGAAGAAGAAGAAGAAGAAGAAGAAGAAGACTGAACTAACCTTAGCCCTTTGCGAGACATTGGATATGGTTGCGTAAGGTATTTTCAGAAAACTGTAAAACAAATACATCATTTATTTTCAATATTTTAGGCGTCTTTTAAACCTTGCATGTAGTGCTGGTCTAACATTAGGGATATAGCATATGCCAGTTGAGAGAATTCCTCCACCCATCCTAATGGTTCTGAGTGCATTCCCTCATGGAGGCCCATACACATCTCTTCACCATAGTCATTTCATGATGAGAAAGAAAGGACAGAGGTGTTCCTTGAGGAAAAAACACTAGATTGTAGAGGTCTTTTAGTGAAAGATCAACTTCACAAGTTCATCGAGAGCAAGGATTAAAATTCCAATATCAGTGTA
>JAXCGZ010002401.1:52500-57500 GCA_037179515.1 Halocaridina rubra | reverse complement strand
TAGACACGCAATTTATCAACATGACATTATTACCACATTGAAGCGATGTAATAATCCTTGTACTATATTTAGACACGTTAAAAGAGTGTCAATTAACCCACTATGAAATAGCCAGCACCCAAAACTAGCTTCTAATAGCGCATATGTAACTAACTGTTGATATTTATCCGTTTTATGTATACGAGTATTTATATACATACATACCTACATACACATGCACGCAGATTCACACAAACACGCACGCATGCACGAACATATACATACACACACGGAGAGATTGCACATATTATACATATTCATACATATTTGTTGATGAAAATGTACACATGAAAAATTTAAATTTATATTGGACTACAAACTTCGTGTACCAAGAAGTTGAGGAGTCTCTTCTCGCGAATACTTCAAGATTAACCGTTCTAAGAATTATATGAAATGAAATTATATGTGCACGCATAAATATATGAGTTTTTGGTTATTATAATAGACAGTTGAAAGACTTCTTTAGTTCATTACCATTTTTATTGAGAAATTATACGTTGTTTCATTCAAGTGGAATGAACTGGATGGATTTCCAATCGAGAATTGATAGAGATAGCCTCGAGGGAAATAAAATGGTTCTGGTTACAGCTTATTCAACTCCCTAAGAAACTGGGGAAGAATGCCCTCAGGGTGATGATCTTCCGTCTTCTCTTTATTTCAATGCAATTCAATTCCCCCCAAGAAGCTAGATCATATTAACAAGGGGGGGGGGAGACTAAAGGGCTGTCGAGAAATTGAGAGCTTTGATGCAAAATATGACAAAATAATTGATGAATAGGGGCAGACTCCCCTGCTGCTTATACAGATGGGGGGCTGGAAGTAGGCGTGGATTGCAAGCTTTTAATCCCCAGAGGAAATATTTCGAAAAGAGAATATGGACTGAAGGAAAGGGCAAAAGAGGATTACTGTAAAATTAAGAATAGTCTAGCCCACCGCAGAGCGCTAGGAAGGGCATCCAGACTTAATTCCCCAGCTTTAATCTGTCTGTGTCCAACCCCAATAATGGAGTTTAATAGTGATACATTAAACGGAAAATAACAACAACAACAACAACACCAAAAACAATAATAACTTCACTAAAAAAACAAAGCAACAACAGCAGCAAGAACAACAAGAACATTAAGGGTAAACGATGAGGAAAGACTCCATTGCTGTTAATAGGCATAGCTCAGGGAGTCATGAGATAATATTGGTAACAACTTTCAATCTCCTAGGAGACTCTCTCTACTCTCTCTCTCTCTCTCTCTCTCTCTCTCTCTCTCTCTCTCTCTCTCTCTCTCTCTCTCTCTCTCTCTCTCTCTATTAATCTATCTATCTAGCTATATATCTTTCTCTCTCGAATACACACAAACAAACAAACACACACACACACACACACACACACACACACACACACACACACACACACACACACACACACACACACACACACACACACACACACACACACACACACACACACACACACACATATATATATATATATATATATATATATATATATATATATATATATATATATATATATATATATATATATATATATATATATATATATATATATATATACATACATACACTCACACAAACGCACGCCAAATAGAGGTGTTATTAGTTACACAGTTTTATATACTGATACACTCCCGTATACTCAACTTATATATTTTTGCAAACTCCGGCGCACTTCCCAGAATACGCCTGAGGAGTTTGAAATGAGAAAACTTTTCAGGCAAAAATGAAAAAAAAAAATAGAAAACAAATTATATTTTTTCTACATATCTAAAATTATTAAACATTTTGATACGCTATCTTGCGGATTTTTTTTACAATTATTTTTTATATGTGTATTGGATATCATATATAAAAATGCACACACACACGTATATATATAGGCTGTGTGTATTATCACCGTGCAGTGATATTACTGATTCCATTATAGTCACCGCACAGTGAAAAGAACAGTGGCTTTGTTATCACCGGTCGGTGATAATATGTTTTTCGGTATTTTCACCAGTGATAAACAAAGCTCCTGATATCCCTTAATGCACGTCCATACAGTGATAATAACGTAACTAGCAATTATCACCGTGCTGTGATAATAACGTCGTCTGTAATATCACTGTTCGGTGATAATACTCACTCCCATAATATATATATATATATATATATATATATATATATATATATATATATATATATATATATATATATATATATATATATATATATATATATATATATATATATATATATATATATATATATATATATATATATATATATATATATATATATATATATATATAAGTATTTTGCCTAATTACACAATGTCGCTCCAGGTTAATTTGGTTAAGTTGGAAAAGGTTAGGTTAAGTCTAGATATTATTTAGTTGGAAAGTCAATGGACACTAAAAATTATCTTAATGTTCATAAATGGTGTGATAATGTGTTGAGATAGACAGATAAACAGATGAATACAGATAGATATAGATAGATAAATAGATAGAAAAAGAGAAGGTTGTTAGAAAGAATTTCACAACAAAATAAAAAAATAAAGTTTTGATTTAAAAAAAAAAAAATTAAGTTGACAAATACACCAGAAGTCATAAAATAAATAAAAAAAAAAATCTTATTAAATTTTTCTTTTGCGAATTCTCCCCTGGATTGAATTCCATTTGAATTGGTGTTCCTCTGAGTTTTCTAAATGTATTCCATGATGATTTATCTGAAGAGATTCACAATTTCACACATAACACACTTACACAATTAAATATTTACACAATAAAACTGAAGAGAATTACTGCATCATATATATATATATATATATATATATATATATATATATATATATATATATATATATATATATATATATATATATATATATATGGGTCATTTTGTTTTAATGCAATTCAATAATTGCTTTGGGGCCTGTGGTTAGAACAGTGGTAAAACACTCGAGTCAGAAAGTGACAGACCGGCATTCGACCTTACCACGGGATATTTAGAATGGCATTTAGTCTTAATTCCCCAGCTCCGACTTGTCTTTGTCCACCCCCATTCAAATGTGGATTAATAGTGACATATAAAACGTCAAACAACAACAACATAAACAACAGCAAAAACAACTTCATTAACCGTGTTCACTAACTTTTTGAAGTGAATCAGTCTAACATATCTATTATTCTATATATCTATCTATCTATCCATATATACAGATCTATATCCACATTATATGGAGGGTTGGTCGAGCCAAAGCGCACATCCATTCGAGAGATCTTTTTATCTTAAAAAAAATAATAATTCTCTGTTCCTCTACACCTGAAGTATGTTGCACAAATGGTATTTTTCTTTTAGGGGGTTAACACGGTCAAACGGTACGTCGAACGCTGTTTGACATACAAGTGTTTGAAGTGATGTTCGAACGTGTGAACGGGGTATTCGACAACCAAATACCCCATTCACACGGGCGGTTTACACGGTCAAACGGTTCGTCGAACAGCGTTCGACGAACCGTTTGACCGTGTAAACAGTCCTTTATACCAAATAACGACCGTTTTATTTGGTATTGGATAATTAGCGGCTAGCCTACCAACCCATTTGGATGTATTCCCTTTTATCCTTCATACTGGGGACATTCTAGCATTTAGTTTTTTCATTCTTTTAGGAGTTCTAAAAATAGAAACCCACGTGGTATCTAAAATAGTTATATTCTCTGCCAACAGATGGCATGATAAGGTACTTATATTTACCTTGTTTTTACTTATGAAATGGACTTGCATGAATGACTTGATAAATTAATGAATTATGATTATATATGGTAATGAAAATACATTCACAATGAAAATAATAATAATAATAATAATAATAATAATAATAATAATAATAATAATAATAATAATAATAATAATGATAATAATAATAATAATAATAATGATAATAATGATAATAATAATGATAACAATGATAATGATAATAATAATAATAATAATAATAATAATAATAATAATAATAATAATAATAATAATAATAACAATAACAATAATAAAAAAAAATAATAATAATGATAATGATAATAATAATAATAATAATAATAATAATAATAATAATAATAATAATAATAATAATAATAATAATAATAATAATAATAATAATAATAATAATAATAATAATAATAATAATAATAATAATAATAATAATAATAATAATAATAACAATAATAATAATAAAAATAATAATAATAATAATAATAATAATAATAACAATAATAATAATAATAATAATAATAATAATAATAACAATAATAATTACAATAATAGCTACATCAATGACGACAATTATAACTATATATAAGAATAATCTAGTCATAATGTAAAATACAAGGAATAGAGCAAAGAAGAAGAAGAAGAAGAAGAACACCCCTTGACCTGTTACAACTCCCGGAAATAAAGTACGGTAAGATATGGAGCAATAAGGGTGAATTTATCGGTAAAACCGGTTTGTATAATAGAGTTTTAAAGTAGTTGGAATGAGAAAATATGAAAATCTCCCCAAAGGGACATTTGACATAAATTCTCCTCTGCGTGATTATCTGGGATGAGAATCGTTTGTTTCCCAGTTTTCTGGCTCAGGAAACTAAAGAGAGAGAGAGAGAAAAAACGACAACAGAGCTGTATGTTTACATAGCTGTTGAATATTTTATTTTCTTATGTATTTACGTATGTATGTATTAACTAATTAATTAATTTTTTATATATTTATTCATTTATTTGTTTATTTACTTTTTATTTATTTGCATCAATTAATTACTCCTTTTTTGTATTTAGATATGCATTTGCTTTCCTATTAATGAGTTGGCGAGTTGCATCCCTCCTCCACTGCCGAGGCCGCGTAACACTCGCCAAGCGGCCTCATCTCACAGGTACTGTGTGGAGATTTGTAGCTCGCGGATTGGTCGTTGC
>JAXCGZ010002401.1:20000-40000 GCA_037179515.1 Halocaridina rubra | reverse complement strand
AAGACTTGACAAACTGGCAGCTGAATCCTTTGCCACTTTTCTAATTGAGAGAAGTTTGCCAGCTCTACTCCATTACTGGAAAATGGATTACAAGGCTACAGACAGAGAGCCTTACAAAGAAAGAGCCGACAACGACATGGCAGACGAAGACGGTAGTGACGACGAAGATAACAGTGACGACGAAGATAACAGTGAGTTCGGAAGCTCTGAATCTTCTATAGAAAATATGCACGCCAGGAAAAAAGCTCGGCGCTTAGATTCACCTCAATCACATCCATCAACAAGTTCCTCACCTTTACTAGGTCCAGGTCCAGGGGTTCCTGGGCCTAGCCATGGAGGTAGTGGCAGCAAGAAAGTCTTGAGGGACTTCCTAATGCGTAAGAGACTTGGAACGAAGCCTGGTAGGCCGGTCGAACTGCTATCTGTGAGGCGTCTATCAGAGCCTCGAGTTGGGCCACCTTCTCCAGAAGCGTCATCTTCGGCAGAGCCATCTCCAGTGGAGTCTGCAGAATCTTCCCCTCGCTCGCCCATGCAGGAAACGGATAGCGACGATTCCCAAGAGAATGTCGGCTGCAGCCGATTTGCAAGACAGAAGTCAGTGTGTGTGAATTTATTACGAAGAGGCATGGAGGCTCTTCTTCATTACAGGGATTGTGGAGATGGAGACACGGACACTGAGTCTCGGATGAGTTCAAGACAGAGTCAACGCCTCTCTAGCCTCGATTCCTCAGGGTCAGGCAGATCTCCCCCGACCTATACAGACGTGTTCCAAACGGAACTTCATCCTCAGCAGATATTATATTTGGGACAACATGAAAATATCTGGGCTATGAGTCGGTCTAAGCCTATGTTATTGGTAAGTGATGTTTCTCTCTCTCTCTCTCTCTCTCTCTCTCTCTCTCTCTCTCTCTCTCTCTCTCTCTCTCTCTCTCTCTCTCTCTCTCTCTCTCTCTCTCTCTCTCTCTCTCTCTCTCTCTCTCTCTCTCTCTCTCTCTCCTTCTCTCTCTCTCTCTCCTTCTCTCTCTCTCCTTCTCTCTCTCTCCTTCTCTCTCTCTCTCTCTCTCTCTCTCTCTCTCTCTCTCTCTCTCTCTCTCTCTCTCTCTCTCTCTCTCTCTCTCTCTCATAATCTATGAGTACTCAATATACCATCCTCTCATTGTAGGTCTTCCCTATGACTTTATTCCACTTATGCTCTCCACGCTATTTATCAGTCGTTACTCTTATTCTTTCCATATGGCCAAACCATCTCAAAATACTTTGGTGTAAATTATCTCTGTCTCACCTCCATATTTCGCTAGTCAATCATGACACTCCTGTTATACTTTTAATATATCTTATCTCCACTGTATACATTGCTCACTTATTAAAAACGTGTTATAAATTATCTAATAGTTTTAAGACACCATTTTAACATTAACTTCAATTCTGCTTTTCTTAGCACCATTTAACTCCTCTCTTTTTATATCCCAGCAATATCTTAAGAAGCTAAAAAGATGGTATGATACTGTGGTGGCAGCTGGTCACGGGGGGTCAACTGTACATTGGCTTGTGAGTGAAGGACTAACTGAAATCTTGGACTGCAATTTTCCACCCAAAGTGTGTACGTCCTTTTATAGGTTTACTCTACAGGTACTCTTCAGTCAGGAAGTGGGATACGTCGGGATAATTGGTGAAAGGGTAAGTGTACATTTCGATTGCACAAGCACGATCACATACACGTACAAATACATTATGAAGTACATAGACATACACAACTCTGCAAATACATCTTGGGAATAGTTTTGTCTATGTACACAAAAATAATTTTAGCGTAGTCTAGCACCTGTTAATTTCTTTATCATTCAATGGAAGCTAGCAGGGTGGCCACAACTGATACAAAATAGAGGCGAGTTTCACCTCTTGCTCATCCTCTCCCCATCTATCAGCTCTTGAGTGACAAGAAGAAAAAGTTGACTCTTAGGACACGTGGGGCGTACAAGGGCAGTAATATTGAAAGAAATTCACTCTTGGAATTCTGTCGAAGAATAGTTAAAAAAAATTGCCAATCGTAGAATATCAGTAATTGAATGTGTTACGAGGGGTCAATTCTCTATACACACTTCGATAAAATAGACAGCAGGTGAACGATAACAATCAACATATATATATATATATATATATATATATATATATATATATATATATATATATATATATATATATAATATATATATATATATATATATATATATATATATATATATATATATATATATATATATATATATATATATATATTTATATATTTATATATTTATACTTATATTTATAGTTATATTTATTTATTTATCTATTTACTGAAAAATCATCTTTTGAGCAAACTTTATATTAGATTTTAAAATTGTAACAGAATTATTGATTATAAAAATACATCTGTTTTTCATATTAATGAATTTTACGTAAGTACTTTTGTCGGCTATTTTTTTTTCTTTACTTTTAGCTATCCAGTATCAAGATCTGTCTGGAATATGCAGCATTTTTGAAAAAACTGGCACCGTTTGGAGCAAGAAAGCTATCCACTGCTGCCCTGTGGATGAAACATCCAGCTCCATGGACGGTGATCATAAAGAATTCTGTGTACCTCAAGAAATTGATCCTAGCAACACACCATGCTAAACCTATTCTCAAATGCGCCAAGAAACATCGTTGGACTCTAAATGATATTTCCATTCTCACCTTCAAGAATCAGGGAGAATTCTACGTCACAGAAACTTTCTTGTTTTTCATTTTCTTCAACAGTTTTGACATTTCAGATGTCCTTCAATTCGTGGATAACAGGAGTAACGCAGTGCTCGCTTTTC
Organism: Halocaridina rubra; assembly: GCA_037179515.1. Lineage (NCBI taxonomy): Eukaryota > Metazoa > Arthropoda > Malacostraca > Decapoda > Atyidae > Halocaridina > Halocaridina rubra. The sequence goes on along the minus strand of JAXCGZ010002401.1, from coordinate 37,160 downwards.
CAGACCTCAAATCATTCCATCTGAATGTAACTGAACCTTCCTTTTATCATTTGATTTTCTGCTTACAGCATTTCATGCCTGGAATTAGAACCGAGTTTGTGTACGAGGTTTATGACGAGAGTATTTCTCCCGAGAGCTTGAGGGCCAGGTTAAAACCACCCATTCATTTAAACGGCAAAAGTGCACTGTATTGGGATTTGGTGTTCTTTGCGACGGAGCACGTCTGTTTCCATGATGAACCAGCGAGCTTCGACACTGACCAATACGCCTATCCAACGGTAAAAGAAGCTTCCCTTTGGCACCACTGCCGGCAAACCGCTCATGGAAACTTGGTGACAGAGCTGGTGAATAAATACGGCTGCACCAAAGTCTCTTTCAGAGCAAATTTACTCTACCTCGATGGCGAGAGAGACATATTTTCACCTTTCATGCACGCTGTGGGCAACCGTCTCACAGAACTCCGCATCTCGGCTTCCAGGACTTCCTTCCATGCTATGGAATTTTTAGCTTTGCTAAGAGCTTGTCGCAACCTGAAACTTTTTGGTCTTGAAATCGCGTGTTTTTGGCCACTTTCAGGCCACGAATCCATGGATGTTCCTGCTATGTCAGAACTCAAATCTTTGAGCATTTGTGCTAACGTCCTAATCGATCCAGATACAGATTACGATGAACAGAGCCAAAGAATATCCACATTGATCAGCCAATTGATTTTGAAATCGCCAAGTCTCGTCACTCTGGAACTTCTTAGAACTCGTGGACACAACGTCAGTAGGATCTTGAGAGAAATAGAGAACGAAAATTCCATCAAGAATTTAATTCTGGATTATACGTTTGTCCGAGATCTCTTTGGCAGGTTGGGGGACATCGTGGACTACCTACCCAGACTCAAGTATTTCATGTTGTACAGAGCTCATCCACAATTATTTTTCGACCTTAAAAGGCTCTTTCAGTGTACAGATTTACGTGTGATTTTCAGAAGGATAAGACTGGTGGGTGTTGAAGATTTATTTTATTAACTCAAAGTTTTTTCTTTGAATTTTATTTTAGACAGTCATCACTTTTAGAGGGATTTTCATTCTTTTTACGTTTGACATGTCTTCCTGAAGTGGATTTTATGCAAAATTTTAAGATAAATTTGAAAAGTAATAATATTCTAATTCCGGATTAAACTGCTGTCAAGCAAGTTGCATTGGTTTTAAACATGATTTTATCACTGAAATGCATTATATTTTAGAAACATTCAAAATCTATTTCTCTTAATATGCATGAAAAAGTGTTTGAAATTCAGTGAAACCTTCCGTGCAAGTTTCTGAAACTGAGTTTGCCAAAAATAAAAAAAATTATTCCAGAAAATTTTCGTATGTGTTTATATGTTATGGTGAAATAGTTTTATGATATATTTGACAAGTGTTTCATTGCATGTTTTATTGCAAAATGCAGTAAAAAACTATTAGGTTTTATAAAAGTAATTTGTGAAAGTTTCAAAAGTATTTTATTTGATGTTTTGATGCAAAATTCACAGAAAAAATATAATTTATATTATATAGGACTATTTAGTGTTTGTGTATATTTGAATATTTTTCTATAATGCAAAATAATGAAAATAATATTGAAATGGATATCTATAATTCATTTATACATTGAAAATATACCTTTCCGGTGGTGAGGCAAGGAGAGAAGTTCACACCGGTATTCTCTGAATGTCGTAAGAATCTACTAAAAGGGATAGAAAAGGCACGAGTTTGTAATTCCTCTTCTATTTTCCCTATCTACAAAACCACCTGAAGGGATACAAGGACCCGCTTTCTCGATTATTTTGTTACGGGTATGGCCATCTTGAATACTATGTATAATATGGAATCTCAGAAGTATGCGTATGTGTATTCAGTTTTAAATAAGTGTATATGAATACAGAGAATAAATTAGAATAGAATTCTGAATAAACATATATACAATAGCCACTTTCCCTCTGGTAAGGAATGGCCTAGTCAGAGCACACAATCACCAAAAACTAATATACATCTATCACTTTAAACCAATGTTTGAATTTGTTGGGTGTTGCACTCTGTCGCGAACTGCGACCCACAGTGACTTGACTAAATATTAGGAATTTATTCATACTGCTGGGTGTACGGAGACAGTTAGGTCCAGAGAAATTTCTCAAGTTTCTTCATCATCCAGTTTTCGAACCTGAGACCATTCGGTTGAGAGCGAAGAGTTCTATCCATTGCAATATAAGGAACTCCACAGTTACAAAAGTATGCCATGTCAGTTTTCAGAAACAGGGTTAAAGAAAACTTGGAATAATGGAGGGACTAAAAGAAATTATAAAACGGAGAATGACCTCAGGTCATGTTTGTGAAGATTGACCTTTCATGTTTGAGAGGAATAATCTCGGTTCATGTTTGTGAATATACTGTTCCACTATACACACGTATAGAGAATAGTCATTAAAACAACTCTTACATTGTTGACTTATTGAAAATGCTGAGTGAGAAAGGGGCGTAATAATTACCAAGTTTTCCATTAAATTGTGTACTCATTGAATCTGCTGAGTCAACAGAGGTTCTATGAGTGTTCTACTAAAAAAAATGTTGAAAGTATCAGTTTATTTTGGTTAGAATACTTAATTTGGGAGCTGACAGACGCGTGGTCGAACCAACCGAGAGGCGTTAGGAAGGGTATCCAACCTTAATTCCCCAGACACAATGTACCCATCACTATAATAGGGATCATTAATGAAACTTAAAGCGTAAAATAAAAAATACTGAAATTATATATTATCCGAATTAATATGTACCTGATTCAGATCTATTAAGAGGCTTCAGACACCTGGCTTGGCCGTTGTGATATATCGTCACTTGTGAACTCTTTTTTTTCACTCTCGTAAGGCAATTCTTGAGGAAAACTAATCTTTTTTTTCGTGTGTGTAAAATCAAATTCGATAATTTTTTTGATACCTAAATATGTCTTAATTTCACCACTACCTCTCCCTCACGATGGATAAGCGCCAGTAATGGTCCAGACAATATATTAGTGCTTCAAGACCAATGGTCCAGTTATGTCCCCCACCTGACATTCTTTCCGTACACTTACACATACACTCTTATTTTACAATCATTGATAAAATTATAGGCTTCAAACGAACCAGAAACTCTAAACAATCGCCTCATTATTACTCCCAAGCAGCTTTCTAAAGCCACATAGAGAACATGAAAAAATCTAGCAGTCACTATCATAATTAGTGAAAATGCTTCTTGTTTACAATTAGTAGTTATAGAAGTCTCCAACAGAGGGCAGTGGTAAAAGAAAACGGAAAGATGGTGTTTCGAATCATTTTATTCTTTGATGTTCTCCCTTGAGGGTGAGCGGACCTTCCCTTGTGGCCCGCAGGTGGGGGTATGTTTCGAATCTGTCACAATCAACAGGATTAGATTCTATACTGATGTGGACTGATAACTCTTGAAAAGGTATGCGTTAAATATGTGACATGAACCCAAAAGGGTTTAACTTTGTGGAATTGATACACCATATTAGAAAGGAAAAACTAATTTACTTTTTTGAAAGCCAGCCGATTTACCCTTTCATATATACATTTAAAAGCAAAGTTTAATATCTGAAAATGCTAATTTAAGTTTTATTTAACATAATCACTTTATTTTTCTGTTGGAGGTATCTGGCTCCGTTTCTTGCAGATGACAAGTATTATTGACCAGTGTCCGGTAATAGGACTTTACTGGCTGAGTCGTGGGCCACCTGTAACCTCGTTCCCCAGAAACAATAACCACAATCCACAAGAAAGTACGCGTGTGATCTACCATCAATAGATCTTACGCTCCTCCCCAGATTTAGTTACCACTGGGAGATCATCTCTTTTGCCTAGCCAGAACTTCCAAAACCCAATTGGAAACTCTTGTGTATGAATATCTTTTACTTTAATTTGTCTGGTATAGACCTAGGGAGAAAAAGTCCCCTCCTCCTTAAAAGCTGAAAAAGCTTAGAAAAAGAGAAGAGTCTTGTTCAGTTAGTCAGATTTGAAAAATTCTTAGTCTCGAGAGAGGCTAGGTCAAGTCCTCAGTCATTCTAGGTAGAGTCATCAGTCATCCATCAGGGAGATTGTGAAGCCTAGACATTAGCAAAGATGTAAAATATAAGAATACTATATCCTTTGAGGCTTTTGGAGTTGGATGTTATTGTAAGAATACTTCAAAAATAAATGTCACTTCCATTCTCCTAAAACTCATATTTTTGATACATACTCCAATGGCTATATATATCGTATGAAGTAGGAAAGGGCATGTCACATCCATATTTCTATATTTATACAAGGTCACTGATTTTCACTTTCCTCTTTCACCTATTGCCATCATGTACCTTTTCACTAACACCTTTCTTTAATTACCCACTAAACATTCTCTATTTCTTATTAATTTATACACGTAAATTCAATGCAGTATGGTATTATAGTCTCATTATTATATATACAAAAGCCATAATCCCCTTAATAAGGGGTTGGCTGAGTTAAAGCAAAAATCTTGACATTGTGGGAGGAAAACACGTAGGAAAGGATATCAAGTTCCCACTTTCCACCCATCTAGTCGATTTTTTCGACACGCATGTGAACACGGAGGAGGTATTCTTGCCCTCCCCTTCATGGGGAAATATATCGTTAGCAGTGTAAAAGTATATTGGTATTCTGTTATCGTTTTTATTTTATATTATATTTTATCTCTGATAAAATTGTGCATAAATTCTCGCTAGTATTGTAAGAGGAGCAAATGAAAACAAGAAATTATTGCTGCCAATATAATTTTACGGAGTGCTGCACAAAACCGTGAAGTCAAAATTTTTCAAAAACTTCATGGCTCTCTAAAGCTGCTACAAACCCTTTAAAATTTGAGGATATAGTTTTATTTCTCAGGTGTGTCTAGTATTACCAGACGTGATCCAGTTACAGTCTAACCTAACTTAGCTAATAAAGTAGCAATTGATATTGCATTCTTATCCAGTTTTCAAAGGGGTTCGCTGAAAGGAATAAGGTCTCTTACCCATATGAAGACACCAAAACATTCAGAGGCCCACCAACATGTAATTACGACCAAAGTGAACTTATCTTATCATAAAGAGTATAACAGGGCCAAACTTTCTGCAGAATGATTCGTGACCTACTCCTAAGTTAGCAAGGTAAAAAATACGTGGCAAAAAATCAATAGTTACCAGAGAACCACCAAGCGCCAAATTTAAAAAAAAATTACCTCTCGTTACTTGACATTTGCAGCATGAGGTGGTGTAATAGTGTTAAAAAGTTCCAAGTCTTCATCAAGAGAATTCCCAATCTGCTTTTAAGCGAGCAAGATAAGAATATACACAGCAAAGAAGATAAACAACACAATGGGTCCAATGACGTTCCTAATGACCATTAAGCATTTCTCGGCCGAGGCAAATGACCTGGTTAAGACTGTCATTAGCGCAAAGTTGTTTCCTTCTTTCTCTCTGGCATCGAAGGGCGTGACGGCGTTGTTGTCCAGTTTCTCAACGAAGACGTGGGTGACAATAATGGCGAAGAGGAAGCTGGTACAGAAGAAAAACCAAACATCGATGAGTTTAACATAAGCCGTTTGGGGTAGAGATGATGAAGTCTGGTTGAAGAAGGTATACAGAACCAATAAGGTTGTCAGGGACACTGAGGATCGAATCTGTGGGTTGAATTTTTTACTATCATATGTCTGAGGTTAGCAAAGGCATGCACTCAGCGTAAGGATTACATCTGCCAAAACCAAGTCCTTCGCAAGAAGGCAACCGTCCTAGCCCTTGGTTGATAAGGGAGTCCGTGACGTAAAACCGGATTATTATTATTATTATTATTATTATTATTATTATTATTATTATTATTATTATTATTATTATTATTATTGTAATTATTGTAATTATTATTGTTATTGTAATTATTATTGTTATTGCAATTATTATTATTACTATTATTAGAATATTATTATTATTATTATTATTATTATTATTATTATTATTATTTATTATTATTTATTATTATTTATTATTATTTATTATTATTATTATTATTATTTTTATTATTATTATTATTATTATTATTATTATTATTATTATTATTATTATTATTATTATTATTATTATTATTGTAATTATTATTACTATTACTGTTGCTGTTACTACTACTACCATTATTATTATTATTATTATTATTATTATTATTATTATTATTATTGTAATTATTATTACTATTACTGTTACTGTTACTACTACTACCATTATTATTATTATTATTATTATTATTATTATTATTATTATTATTATTATTATTATTATTATTATTATTATTATTATTATTATTATTATTATTATTATTATTATTATTATTATTATTATTATTATTATCATTGTTCTTACCTCCAGTTGGTCGACTTTAACATACAGTGTTGCATAGCCAATGACCATCAACATCAGAGAGGGTAAATACACATTTAAGACGATGAGAGTATACCTCCTTGTCAAAGTGAACCCAACCTGAGTAAAAAAAGAGAATAGCATTTATAAATTGTCAGTTCCAGGTAGGCTTTTCTCCCTATCAGTGGGATCAGTGCGACAACTGAAACTTGGGAGAGTATGACTAGGGAATTAAGACTGTATGTCGTTTCTATCGTCTCACGGTGGGCTCAGCTCAATTGCTGGTTTGTCAACACCCAAGTCGAGTATTGTAATTACTCGTATCCTTGTCCCGACACACACACACACACACACACACACACACACACACACACACACACACACACACACACACACACACACATAAATAAATAAATAAATGCAGTATAATCCGGCGGATAGCGTGACTTTCAGATAAGGGGTCCCTCAAACTTCCGTCTGACTTTTATGGTTTTTATACAAGTGGTTTAAAATAATGCCCAAAGTACCAACCATCTGTGGTGAAGTTTAGGTCAGTGGGTACCAAACAACCGAGAAGGTGATTTACCAGTGCAATGAAATTAAGTAAACCTGATAAAAATAAAATTTCCATAGGGAGGTCCATGTAATATTCTTGGGGGTCCATAGGCAAAATATAACAAATTGGGGGTCCACAATGATATTTTGGTGGTCCATGACGCAATCCCACTTCAGAACAGTTTTTATTACTAAAAATAAAATTCCCATTGTCATTTACACCATATTGAAATAAGTAGAGAATATATATGAATGATTCTTTCTCACTTTATTTCTTTTATAATTCCTTTTGACCTATCTACTCACCCATCGGTCAGTGGCAAGAACAAACGAAGGTGAAAATCTCTTATCTTTTCTCAGGAAGCAGTCGGCGAGCATTAATTTTATTTTCAGGGCAAATATCTACCTTCCTTTGCGCGGTCTCTGACCTTTGATCGGTAACGAAAAGGTCATAGAGACTGCGCTTATCGAGGAAGAATTAATGGCATTAAGATCTTCAGTATCAGGGATGATTTCCGGTACAATTATTAACTCTCATGCCTATGAAAGTCGACATGACCCAAACAGTCTGTCCTACTGGCCGTCAATTGGACAAGGGCCCGTGCCAACATAAGGTTGGCTTTAATCTAATAGAAAGATAGAAACAGCCTGTTTTCAGTATCTGTTTAGGCACCACCTGTCTCACTGCATATTAAACGGTTCACTTCAGTTTTATGTTGAACTCCATCGTGACAAGATAAGAGATATTAAAAAGTTCTACATACATACTTACATTAATTGTTCTGAAATTCCCGGCTTCAGTATTAAAATCGTTTTTCCAATTGGAAAGACCGTAGTAAAAAATGACTAAATATTTCCCGTTTTGTTAGTGAAAAATAGAATAAGCTTGTCTTTTGTCGAATAGCTATGAAGAGGTCCACAAAAAAAAGAAAAAAAAAAAGGAAAAGTGGTCCATGAGTAAAAAAAAGTTGAGAACCACTGGGATAGATGGATGCAGAAGGCATACAATTATGGATCCTCAATGTGTAGAGCTTGCGGGCAGGTGGTATGCACAAAGAAAGTAGGGTGTAAGTCTGGGATATGGTTTTATTAATTTAAGTGATTACACTAAGATTGGAATAGCTAAACAAAATTAGAATTTGCTGTTATATATGTATATTCAACGTACTAGACAGCACGGAGGATGATTTACTGTGGGACACTAACGACGAAGCCGAAGCCGACTCATCGAATTCAGACAGGACCCTCATGACGACAATGCAAACAGTGGAAATTGAAATGTGCTTGGCGAACTTCCCGCCTCAAACAATTGTTAGTTATTTTGAAGATTTTGAAAGTATGTGATGCTATTTTTATTTTCCTATTCTTTTTTGGATTAACATCACATTAGGAATGGATTTTAGTCAAAATTAAAATTGTGTGTACACCACAACCACTTTTTTTTTTCAAATCTGAAGAATCCTGCAACCAGCGATGACTCATAACGATGAATCAGCTTAGTGCTTTTATATATACAGGTTAGTGGTTCAAAAGTTTGGTATAGGGTGATATTTTGAATAGAATTTTAAGGTCACTGTCTTTGTATCTCTTCTACAGGGCAACCCTCTCTTTTTGGTAATTTGCGTGTGTGTGTGTGTGTGTGTGAGTGTGCTGTAACACTACATACGCGCTTAATCATAATCCCCAATGCAACGAGGAGTTTCGTCTCAAGAATACATATATTCTAGGTGGTACTGACTTAAGTTTACACTGATTATGAGCATTTAATCAATGCACAATAAGATTTTTTGATATGTCTCACCTCGATGATGCTCAGACGTGTCTGATTGGCTGGAAGAGTAGCGGAAAAGTCTCCCACTAAATACGTTGGGAGTTCTGGGTTCTGGAGATACACTGCCGTTGACTTGTTAGCGGTGAAAGACACCAATTCTTTACTGATGGCTGAGAGCTGGACCAAAATATTACATCTTTGCCTGTCGAAAGGATAGTCGAAAACACCGAACACACACACAAAGCTGCCACTGTAATGTTGCTGTTGAACGATCAGAGCTCCATCGCCAGCGTACATGGCGTCTGTAGTCAAATTGAGAACTGGAAGTTATCTGACTCTCTCTCTCTCTCTCTCTCTCTCTCTCTCTCTCTCTCTCTCTCTCTCTCTCTCTCTCTCTCTCTCTCTCTCTCTCTCTCTCTCTATTTAGCTTTCGTAGAGTGATGTAAAAGCATCGAAAACACACAAATATGTTACTGTAATGTTGTTATAAATGATTAGAACCTTGTCGCCAGCGTTCATAGTATCTTAGGCCCGATTTCTTAAACAGTGTAAACCTAGGATACTATATTGTTAGTTAGCTAGACACACACAAATGGATTTCATAAACGCATCTGACGCGGTTCTGTGTAATGGCTAGGAACCCATATGGGATCTTAGCCATACACAGAACCGCGTCTGATGCGTTTATGAAATTCATTTGTGTGTGTCTAGCTAACTAACAATATGGTATCCTAGATTTACACTGTTTAAGAAATTTGGCCTAAGTTCTAAATGAGAAAAATTTGTGTTGTATTTATATGTGGTAGATTTTTTATGCATGTGAACTGCTGTAAGGATAATTTTGCATTACACAAGGACATAGCTCGTGCAAATACTGTTCCACAACTACATACACAATGACATTTTCAAAGACTACCGCACAAGGGATCGGATGAAGAAAATCGTAAGTTATATTTTTGGGAATTAGAATTAGGATCTGCTGAGAAGGAACCAGTAGCAATATCCACTGAATTAACAGGGGATAGAGAAAGAAGGAGAACTTAGGAGACAACTTACCCATTTTAACATCATTAAAGTCACTTGGTAATGCTTTCTTCAACTTGAGTATATAAAGATTTTCTCCTAAAAGTTTCAGTGCTCCATCTTTGATGTTTGGGAAATCGATTTTGGGTCTCCAGAGTCCTTCGACCTCACTCTCGGCCAAAGGATTGTCCAAAGTATCATCACGAAGGTTCATGTATTTCACTCTCGAATCGGGCCAACTTAGCTGGATCATAAATTCGATTTGGATGCTTTCTTTTACGTCCTCTATACTAAGGAACCTGAGGAACTCCACTTTCAGAAAGGGCTGCAGTGACAACGAAGAATTCTCGACATTTTTAGGAGGTTTGAAACTGCGATAGTCTTCAGGAATCTTCACGGTGAAGCAGTTGTCCTCGTCGGACTCATCGCTACAGTCGTCTTTGGAATCACAGCGGGTATGAAGGCTTATACACTCTCCGTTGTCGCACATATATTCTCCATCGTCACAGGCGGATAAGCTCAACTCTGTAGTGCTGCCTGCCGAGTGTTCGCAAAAAGACTCAGTTAATATCCAGTAATTTCTCCCCAAAGGGTAAATTAGAGTTGACGACATATTCAGATAAGCTTGCGTTCTATTCGTCACGGTGCTGAACAGTGTCCAATAATTATTGGCACCTCTAGTAATCATAAGCCCGTAATACCCGTGGAAGTAAGGGCTTCCTTTATCGGAATACCCAATCACTTCAAACAGAGTCTCCGATTTGAGTTTCATGCAAAGGCCCCGAAGGAATAAAGGAATATGCAGACGTTCCTCACAGGGACTACACGAGAGAGTGGCGTCATAGCAAGGGAAGTCAGACCAAGCACCAAGTTCACTTTCCATATTTATGCAATTCTCAAATCTGACATTGTCTGGTTGGCCTTGTTTGAATTTGATATCTGTTATGATTTTATTATCGCTTACTCTTCGCCAGACGCCTTCTTCTTCGTTGTCAGTTACCCCAATCCAGGTACTGAATTGCTGTCTACACACGTTGTTTTCCAGAGTCAAATTGAACAGAACTTCATTAGCTACGATGTTGCTTGGGGCGTACAATTCAGATCCCAGAAGCTGACACAGGACACGAGACTCGGTGTAAGTACGGCGTTCGGGAAAAAGAATAAATTTTTCATCTTCGCGACAGAGATCAGAGAGGGGAGCCACGCTCCTCTCAGCCCCGAAGAGCTCCATCTCTTCTCTGTCGGATGAAAAGACATTACCCAAAACATTGCGCTTACAAAAAGCAATATCCTCTACGGTTGTCGAATCTAATCCATAGCTCCAAATATTGATTTGGGAGGCGTAGCCCTTCAATAGCTGGACTCTGCTGAAACCTCTCGAGTAGCCATCTTGTTCCTGTCCCACGATGAAAGATCCGTTGAGGGGTAACACCCTGTCTGGCACTGTGACCGGGCCACGGGCCATGAGTTTGCCGTCCACGTATACGGAGTAATTGGCAGCATCAATGACGTGGCAGTAGTGGCGCCATTTTCTCAGTACTGTTGGCACTTTTATTTTCTCAATGGGGGCCTGAGGTTTATTATTGTAACGGAAGACGTGTTCGCCGTCTCTCACATCTGAAAGACATAATACTATTTTGAGGACTTGTAAACATAAACATTCTGAATATTTTCACCTAGGTAAACACTAAAATAGTTTTTTAATTAAAATGACATACACCTATATTCTCCATCGTTTATAACTTTATATCAATACTAATCCAGACCTTTTTTGGAACATTATAGATTCCGTAACTCACTTATATAAATTATTGTTCAATCAGAAAGTATTTAAATATATGTAATAAGAATAGTGAATGATCTTAAAATACAACTTATCAAATAAAGAAGAATACTGGAAATTACGAGGCCAGATATAACATGGCTTAATCTTAAATCATTATTAAGAAAAAAAATAGTACATACAAATATTAAAAAAAAGCTGGGAAATAAACTCATCAGAGAATAGCCATGTCACCATTATTTAAAAAAAAAGTTAATTGAAAGTCTTTGAAAGTAACACTTCAACGATTGATTCTGACTCATTATTATGTAATAATACTAATAGCAATAATGATGATGATGGTGATTATGATAATGATAAACTGATATGAATTAATAATAATAATAATAATGATAATAATAATAATAATAATAATAATAATAATAATAATAATAATAATAATAATAATAATAATAATAACAAAGATAATAATAATAATAATAATTATAATAATAATAATAATAATAATAATAATAATAATAATAATAATAATAATAATAATAATAATAATAATAATAATAATAATAATAATAATAATAATAATAATAATAACAATAATAATAATAATAATAATAATAATAATAATAATAATGATTATAACATTTCTTAAAACACAGACACATCATAATAGCGTTATCAAAAGTATCGGCCGAAGCGTAGGAAAGCAGGACTTGCAGGGTGGTGAGGGTCGTATAGTAGGATCGAGAACATATGGTAAACTCTGTCACATAAGCTGCTGTGTTCTGGTTACTCATGTTGAATCTGATGAACACATCATCTCGTGGAGGTTCCCAAATATCAGGCTGTAAATGGTAGATCACAACGTTTTCTCCTGGGTGAAAAAAGAAGAAGAAAAATAGCATTAATTGTGTCGCTAATAACTTCCATTCGAATGGGGGTGGACACAGGTTGACTCTTGGAAATTAAGTCGAAAGCCCTTCTTAACGCCCCCTGGGCTCTACCATGGGTTTGCCACTTTACGAGTCGAGTGCTCTAACCACTGCACTACCGCGATCCCCGGAAGCAGCAATTACAGATTGCTAATAAATCTTTGCAAAAGTATCTCAATCGTAAGCCATAAATTGGTATTGTATAGGTGCTCTGGACTTAAAAATAAATAAATAAATAAATAAATAAATATATATATATATATATATATATATATATATATATATATATATATATATATATATATATATATATATATATATATATATATATATATGATTGATGATGATTCGGTTTTACGTCACGAACTCCCTTTTCTACTAAGGGCTAGGACGGTTGCCTTCTTACGAAGGACTTATTTTGGCAGATGTAATCGTTACCCTGAGTGTATGCCCTTACTAACCTCAGTCCGTATAGATTTATAAATTTATAAAGGAATCTAAGCCTCTTTAAATTTAAACATTTTGAAATTCACAAATGAAACTCTAGTTCTCTATATAAATATATTTATAGATTTATGTATTTATAAATTTATAAATTGATACAGAAGACTAAAACTCTTCAAATTCTACAGTAACTGCTGTCGTAGATATGGCTAAAAATGATCGATTATTTAATAGAACTAAATTATCTTAATCACAAACAATAAATGTAATTATAAAAAAATGTGAACCCAAAACAGTAAAAAAACAAAACTAAATATTCTTAAAATTTTTATATTAAAATATTTTTGTAAAAAATAAATTCTCCAGAATTAGAGATTACTCGATAGCAATTGTAAATGCTATTGTAAAACTGTTTTAGAATTTAAAAAATAAACGATGGTGCACTATAATATCTCTCTCGTAAGCAGTAAATATTAATGTAAAACGGACGATGAGAATTATATTATTTTTACTAGAGTTAGTAACCTCATATGTATAACGAAATTTAATGGAGTATTGCCATATGCACTATGTTATATGACATATTTAATTCCCATTGAAATAAGGGTGGACACAGAGATATTGGAATTGGTGAATTTATACTGCATGTCCTTCTGAACGTCTCGCGGAGGGCTCGAACACTGGTATGTCACTTCTAGAATAGACTGTTCTAACCACTGTGCTACTGCGCTTTTCTCTACCTTGGATTCCATAAATCCAAAACCAAGAGAGGAACATAGTTCCTAATGCAAGGAGACATCTTCCAGTCATCTGGATGTCAGCTTCCCTTGGCTTCATTCCAGGAAATGAGGTCTCTGGATTGATGCCATTTCATTTATATAGTGTCCTTGACAATGTTCAAACGTGAACATTTGAAAAAATGCATCTTTGTGAACTGGAGTAATGTCATTTCCAGGCATTTCCAGATCTCTCCTAAAAATATATTGACATTTTAGTGATTCTTTCTAACTTACTTGCTCCGCAATTATCTTCTTTCCTTCTCTTAGGGTGAAGGACAAGAATACCGTCTCCTTGTTCCACTGCTTGTCTTAATAGTCGACTAGACGTCAAGCATTTTCATCAACCTATTACAGTCGACACGTGGAATTCAGGCATATATATTCACAATTACATCGATATATTAACAATATTATTATCCACAAAGAACTGTTGTGACCATATGGGGACTCGAACTCGCGTCGGAAGTTGCAGAATCATACCACCATACCGACTAGGCTACTACAGCCAACAAAAGTTGAAATACCATGACCCAACCAGATCAGAGAAACACTTTTCCCGTCGGTCATTTATATCAACGTATTACAATATGCACGTGCAATTTGAGTACGTATATCCCGATAAAACCGTGATCTGGTGAGATCATGATATTCCAACTTTTGTTGGCTATAGTAGCCTAGTCGGCATGATGCCATGATTCTGTAACTTGCGACGCGAGTTCGTGTCCCCTGAAGGTCACAAGAGTTCTTCGCGGATTATAGTATATATGAGATGATTTTTAATTTCTCAAAAATTAAAATTTTTGCTTCGAATTATATGGAAGTGACGATGATAATGAAGATAAACTATCATGAATACAAATGTTAATGATGGTGATGAAGAAAGTGATGTCATTTGATGTTGATAGTGATGAATGTGATGTTGATAACGAATGTCATAAGAAGAGTATAACATTTAAGAAATATAGATTTGAAAGATATAATTCGTGAATAAATGGTGATTGTGACGGTAACAGTAATGTTGGTGATGGTGTTAATGATGTTGATGATAATGAATATGTAATATTAAGCTTACGATTAAATATTAAGGAACTTTGATTTATTAATTTATTTTTTTAGTATTTTCTTAGCAAAATGATAAAATATAGCATTACTAATAGAAGAGAGAGAAAGAGATAGATAGATAGATAGATAGATAGATAGATAGATAGATAGATAGATAGATAGATAGATAGATAGATAGATAGATAGATAGAGAGAGAGAGAGAGAGAGAGAGAGAGAGAGAGAGAGAGAGAGAGAGAGAGAGAGAGAGAGAGAGAGAGAGAGAGAGAGAGAGAGAGAGAGAGAGAGAGAGAGAGAGAGAGAGAGATAAGAAATAAAGAGAGAGAGTTCTCAAAAAGGTTTGCACAAGATTTTTGTAATCAAAAGGTTTAGTCACTTAGAAATGTATATCAAAGTGAAATAGATATTAAAAGACAAATAGATATTTTTCATATGAGGAAATCATTACTTAATGAAGTGAAAACCAGAAAAACAAAAATATATATCACAAGAGAAGTGGGAGACTGTAGAATGAAAGGCATTAGAAAGCTTTAAGCAATAGAAGAAGAAGAAAGAAGAAGAAAAAGAAGAAGAAGAAGAAGAAGAAGAAGAAGAAGAAGAAGAAGAAGAAGAAGAAGAAGAAGAAGAAGAAAGAAGAAGAAAGAAGAAGAAAGAAGAAGAAGAAGAAGAAGAAGAAGAAGAAGAAGAAGAAGAAGAAGAAGAAGAAGAAGAAGAAGAAGAAGAAGAAGAAGAAGAAGAAGAAGAAGAAGAAGAAAGAAGAAGAAGAAGAAGAAGAAGAAGAAGAAGAAGAAAAGGTAAAAGTAAAAGGAAAATAAAAATAAAAAGAAGAGAGTGAAACAAACAAACAAATAAATAAATAAATAAGTAAATAAATAAATAAATAAATTAATTAATAGATAAACGAATAAACTAATAAACAAACAAACAAATAGACAAACAAACACAAACAAATAAATAAATAAGCAAATACACAAATAAACAAACAAGTAGATAAATAAACAAATGAACAAATAAATGGATAAACAAGTAAAGAAATAAAAAATAAATAAATAAACAAATAAATAAACAAATAAACAAATAAATAAATAAATAAACAAATAAATAAATAAACAAATAAATAAATAAATAAATAAATAAACAAATAAATAGACAAACAAATAAATAAATAAAAAACAAATAAATAAATAAACAAACAAATAAACAAATAAACAAACAAATAAACAAATAAATAAATAAATAAACAATTAAATAAATAGACAAATAAATAAATAAATAAATAAATAAATAAATAAAACAATTGATATTTAAGATCTCATTGTTTATTTCTTGGTGGTTAGATTTGTGTTTTCTTGGCTTTGTTGTGTATGAAAAGATGAGTTATTTAGAAAAGTAAAAAAAAAAAATATTAACGTGATCTGAGTTGCATTGTTATTACAGAGAATTACCAATTATTCTCTTTGATCTTGCTTTATTCTCTCTCTCTCTCTCTCTCTCTCTCTCTCTCTCTCTCTCTCTCTCTCTCTCTCTCTCTCTCTCTCTCTCTCTCTCTCTCTCTCTCTCTCTCTCTCTCTCTCGCTCTCTCTCTCTCTCTCTTTCTCACTTTTATATACTCTAGTTATAGTCAACGTTTTATATATATATATATATATATATATATATATATATATATATATATATATATATATATATATATATATATATATACGCACACTCACACGCGCGCACACACACACACACACACACACACACACACACAGAATTCATAGTGCTATAAAGGTAAATATTGTAATATTCTCTACGTTCCTTTAGTGATATCAGTTCCCCAAACAGCCAATCAAAACTTTTTGTAAATAATCTCGATTTTCATTGGCTGTTTGGGGAACTACTGATATCACTAAATGAACATAAATAATATTACAATATTTACCTTAATAGAGCTAGGAACTCTGTGTTACTACAACTGTGTTGTAGTATTTGTTATACATTTATTTTTTTGGTCCAAGTTGATGTGAATAATAACTCCCGGTACACGTACATCTGTGCAGATTTGTCGTACGTCAGAAACGATACAAATATTCTGTAGTCTCTGAGATTATAAATTTCTCTCCCTATTATTGCTAACTTAGTTGTTTTTAATCATTACATTTTTTGTTGTTTTTAGTTTTGTTGTTGTTTTCGTTGTTGGTTTTTATATGTTTACTTTTGGGCATACTATTACAAATGTTGTTGTGGCTGTTGTTGTTGTTATTACTGTCGCATTTGTCATTGTTTTTGTTATTGTTGATGCTGTGTTAAAGCTGTTATTTATGGCTTTGTTGTGTATGGTTATAATTGTGATGTCAAAGCTGTATATAATTTTTTTTTAGAGTCACATTAGTATTATATGACTTTCCACA